>JANHFM010004341.1:287092-302837 GCA_032468115.1 Grayia smithii
GGCTGAGGAATTCTGGGAGTTGAAGTCCACAAATCTTAAAGTTGCCAGGGTTGGAGACCCCTGCCCCAGTGCACTGTTTTCCATCCACATTCCTTCCATGTGTTGGGCCTGGCATAACCTAATTCCAATAGCCATCCTGACTAGGAATGTTGGAAGCCCTCAAAAGATTAAGAGCACCAGGTTGAAGAAAGCCAAACTATTGTATATTTGTGTATTTACATTTTTGATTTGGCATTCAGGCATTCCTATAGTCCCTACTAACTGAATTATTCAAAGCACTGTGGAGATGATGCCATTTGCTCCAACAATGTGGATTGTTGGAGAAGTTTCATTTCTCAAAGCTCCTTTTTAATACAGTAACCTCACCCAGATGAGAGATTATTTCACTTCTTGCAAGGGAGCCAGTCGTGGCAGGATTATAAGCATAACAAGCATGGTGCCATCTCCATCACTTATTGTATGGATTTTTCTGTAGATAAAGCCAACCAGAGTTTTCTGAAGCTTCCTATTCTGGGTGAAGTAAGAGGAATGGGAATCCATTGACATACCTTCTCAGTGACATACCTTCCCATATTCTGAACACTTACCACCGAACCATGGGATGCCCCTGGCTATCAAGAAAGTATTGAAGACCTACTTTCTTCACAGAATATTTAATGTCTGGAATGTCTGCCTTACAGGGGTGTACACTGTTTTTATCTGTTCTGTTTGTCTTGTTTTGACTGTTAGCTGCCTCAAGTCTTAGGAAGTACACAGTTTTTATACAAACCAATAAACAAGGAATACAAATCCCAGAATCCCTGTTTTTGAATGCCACGTAATTCAGAATCTTTTTTATATCGTGGTGGCCAAAACTGATTGCAATATTCCAAGTGTGGTCTTACCAAGGCATTATAAAGTGGCACTAACGTATCTCATGATCTTGATTCTATCCTTCTGTTAATGCAGCCTAGGACTGCATTGGCTCTTTTGGCAGCTGTACCACACTGCTGGCTCATATTTAAAGTGATTGTCCATTAGGACTCCAAGATTCCTCTTGCAGTTACTACTATTGAGCCAGGTACCACCTATTCTATACCTGTGCATTTGAATTTTATTGCCTAAATGTAGAATCTTATTTTTCTCACCATTGAATTTCATTTTGTTAAATAAGGTCAAGTGTTAAAGTCTGTAAAGATCCTTCTGTATGTTGAGACTATCTTTTGGAGTGTTGGCTATTCCTGCCAGCTGGGTGTCATCTGCAGATTTGATGAGTTCCCCTTCTATCCCATCTAAATCATCAATGAAGATATTGCAAAGTACTGGGTCTAAAACGGAACCTTGGGGCATCCCACTCCATATATGTAATTGAAGAAAAGCAAGTTTGACTTATAAATGGGGCAACGCCACACTAGATTAGCTCAGAAGGAACTAGAAAAGATTGTAAAATATTGGAAGGCAACAAGTAAAATACAGAGATTAAGTTTTCGTTATAATTACTGGAGCATTGGGAGCTATCACAATAGAACTGTCAAAACAGCTGGAATTACTTCATTTTATCACATTCAATTTATAAAGATCAGTTTTGCTTACAGCTAGGTAGATATTATAGTGATATTGGGACAATTCATAGAAGTTGGAATAAAACTTGAATTATTAGCATTTCCTGAGTATTCTTGTAAGAGAATGAATGAATGTATGAATGAATGAATGAATGAATGAATGAAATAATAAATTTTCCATCTGCTACTAGGAATTCCACCATTTCTTTTTTAGTTTATATTTCCCTTTGTAATAATTATGTTATATTTTACGTCACAACGAATTCACTTCAGCTTTTGCAGTCTCAAACAAGATCTGATTTTATTCATTAGATTATGTTAGACTCAAATACTGCTTTAAATTAGTTTCAGATGATTCAGATATATCCATCCATGAGTGCTCTTTTACTGTTTCAGAATCACAGCTGTTGGAAGTATATTAGTTTGGGCTCAGAACTATATTATATATTAGTTTGGGCTCAGAGTTTTTCTTCCCTCTGTGGGACCATCCACATGTGGAATTGCGCTTAAGAAGCAATCTATAGGCACTTCCATATGAGAAGATTGTTATGGAGAGAAATCAATCTTGAGCCTGTCTGGTCTGACAGTACCAGCCTGTTCCAACACTTGACTCAGCTTTTTTCTTGGCATTGTGCCAGTTTTTTTGAAACTGGAGCAAAGTCAATCTTTTCTTTTGCAACATACAGCTTGTGGTGGTCTAATTTCCCCTTGGCAGAAAGTATTGCTTTCCATTGCAGCTTTTCAATACAAGCAAGCTATTTTATTTCAAAATAGTTGCCCCGTGAAAGAATGGAGATGGAGGAGGAGGAGGATTGTTGACATCACCCCTATCAAAATAAACCTGGATTAAACCATCATGCATTGTTTAAAGCAAATGTGTTTTCTGCACTACTCCAACCAGTGGCATCATGCAACTATGGTTAGACATACCAGGAAAAATATGTTGTCAATTTTTCAGTATGGTGTTATTGCATCTTCAGATTCTTTAAATGCACTGCAGTCCCTCTGGAAGCCTCCTAATATGGCTTCCAAGGCTGACACCCTCCTTGTTTAATAGTTACTTCATTTAATAATGCATTAATTTAATAAAATTTGATGCCCAAGACAACTTTATCTGAATGAGATGGCAGCAACAAGTGATCGTTGCCATGTCTGTCTGTCTGTCTATCCATCATCTATCATCTATCTATCTATCCATCTATCCATCTATCCATCTATCCATCTATCCATCTATCCATCTATCCATCTATCCATCTATCATCTATCTGTCCACACTCCAATTGATCAATATGACAGATTTTGGCAAAAGAGAGGGTGAAGGAGAAGGAACAGGAGGAAGGCAGAGAGGGAGAGGAGGTTAGACATCGAAGGGGATTATGGCAAAAGATCTAATGCATGAGGCTATCCTCATTGTTGTTCAAACAATTGCATATACAGTAAAGCAATTATTTGTCTTCAAATCTGGAGCACAAAAGGAGACAACCATACTTTATGTCTGACTGATTTTGTGCCATCAGGTCAAACAGCCACGTCTTTTGCAAACTTGAGTAACTATGTACTTGCTTTAAGGAGTTGCAAGCAAGTGCTATATTTGTGTACCTTTTCATTTCCCAAAAATGAGATCCTCTTTGCTATCATCTACCGTAGTAATTATCCAATTTTTTGCAGTCCAGATGTTGTAACATTAACTTGATATCTGATTTTACCCTCATTTCCTTGCTATTCTTTTTTTTTAACAAGATATAAAATGTAATGGGACAATTCAAAGTATTTCTTTCTAAAGTAGAAACAGTCCAAGCAGGAGTTACATTTTTTAAAAAAGATATTTTTTTAAAAAACCCTGTTTCAATAAAGCTTTGAACAGCAGAGAGTTCAGAGCTGCTGCACTTACATAAGCAGTCAGGTATGTAATTATATACCTGATGAAAATGAAAATAACTTATCAGTTTTATTAAGTCTCTCTATTCAAGGGAAGAGGTCACGGATGCAAAGAAGACATATCTCAGAAATAAAGTGGTAACAACTATTCATAATTTGAATGTCAAGAGTTACAGAGTTTTAGAATGAGAGCTTGAAGAGGTTTGAGGCCATCACATAGATCAATTTCCATTCATTGGAAGAGTAGGCTGGGCAATAGGGAAGGCATAAGAGAAGCTTAGTGATTGCCTGCCATGTTGCATAAATAAACTCCTACCATCTCATCCAGTCATCAGAAACATCTAAATTAAACAATCTTGTTGAACTGTATTTAGTTAAATTCAGGGAGAAAAGGATAGAACATTTCTGAGAGGATGTCACAAATAATTTATCATAAAAGGGCTTGGAATCAATAAGTTTGAAAATGTTTTCTAGGTGGTACAGGATTAGAAACTTCATCAGAAGTAATATATAAATGGGTTTCACCCAGTTATTTATCTCTAATTATTTCTTTACAGTTTGAAGTTCATGTTACAACCCCTTCCATAGAAATGAAGAGCAAATATAGCACATGATGTACTGTCTATAATTTACTCCTGAAGTTTTGAATTATTGTAATGAATTTTACCTCCGTGGTTCATCACATTTCCAAACTTTTTTCAACATTCTCAAGTTGGAGCAGAAAAGATATCAATCTAATCATAATACTGAATTGCCCAAAAGGTCAACCTGTTCCATTATCCTTTCAGCATCTAATTTATATACCTCATTTGTTAAACAGACAATAAAATGAATGAAGATCTTTGCTACTTCTAAAATGTATTAGGGCAATTCACTCTCTTAATGAGATAGTTTTACCCAGACACTTCAGGCTCCAAAATTCCATGTGTGAGAGTTTATTGAAGTTATGGGCATAAACTATACATATACAAGTTCAGTAAGTTGAAATGAATTGCCCTGAGGGAAGGTCTGCATCATATTCTGCTGTTAGCAAAAAAAAAAATGTGCATGCAGTTTTAAAATAGTGTCAGAACCTTTTCTGCATTCTGTAAAAATAATTAAAAATGTTACAAAAAGCCAACAGTTTTAGTTTCTGTTCTGAAAGTGCATCGTACTCGTAAAGACAGTTCTTATGAACTGTTTTATATCTATTAAATGTATTTTTAGATGGAAAAAAAAAAGACTGATAACTGAGTATGCCAATTCTTGCACACAAGTTAGGCAGAATGGGAAAATAGTTGCTGGCTGTCACAAAGTCTTAGCCACAGTTGATTAAACTCTGGTTTATATTCTAGTTGATACTTATTTCCTGTTTGGATTATTTTTGATTGACATTCATGGCTCCCAGGGAATTGTTTCAGACATCTTATATCATATGTACAGGAATTATCAGCAAACATCTGATAAAAATAGTTTCTTCTATTTTTATACATTCTGTCCACTTCCTTGCTTTTGTATGTAATAGTTTAACTATTTATGCAAATAAAAATTTCTTTCAGTGAGTATGGTAGTTTAACTAGTTCAGAGATCTATTTCTTCGGTGCTTTTTTTCAGGAGCATTTCAATTTTTGAAGATTACTTTCAGTTTTAATTTTTATCTGTCCTTCGGAACTTTATGCTGTGAATTATCTGTCCCGTGCCATGAGTGAACAAGTAGGACCAAAATCATCTCAGAAATTATGCACATTAAAAAAACTCCCTCATGTTCATGAAACAGCAGATTGACAGTCAAGGAGAAGAAGAATATTCATTCTTCAAAAATGTCATACTTTATGTATCTTGGTGTACATGTAAAAAGATATGAGAATATGCAAATATAAATTGGATTATCCAAAGTGAGGAATTATATGGATATGGAAACATTCTGAGGACTTTGCTTTGAGCTGTCACATCATCACATTTTTGTTTTCAACCTTTTCCTATTTTTTCTGGCAAAAACAGAAATCCCTAGGAGCATACTATGTATTTCAGCTCTCATACAAAGAAATTGCACACAGTAGCAATGTCAGCACTTTTTCTCTGGGGACCCTTTAGGCAAAGCTATGTGTCCTAAAGTTTCTATCAGCTCTCAGTTCCTCTCAGTTTGGTTCTGGTTCTGTTTCTCTTGCCCAGTTGTTGGGGGAAAGAGGCTGGTCCTGAACTATAGTTTAATCTTTTTTAAGATTGTTATTGTGGCCTGTTGGCCACTGGCCCCTCCAGTTGCCGAATCAGATGTGGAGGCAGAGTGGGAGTTTGAATCAGCGCCAGCTTCAAGGCAATCTGAGAGCTCCGAGGGGAAAGAGGGAATGGAGCTGTCAGAGATAGAGACAGGTATGGAGCCAGGGCTGTCCATCAGCCACCAGATGGAGAGGCAACATCCCCCAGGTCCAGAGGTGGCTGATGAGAAAGAGGAGGAATGGCTAGGTCTGGTGTCTGATGCGCAGATGCACAAAAGGCAGAGGATGCCTTGGGCTAGTCCTGGGGATGGAAGAACTACCGCTGCTAGATAAGCCCCACCCTAGCTCTGAGGATAAAAGGCAGGGAGTGGAGACAAATAGGTGTGGCAGACAACTATTCATCTCCTGTCGGTC
Source organism: Grayia smithii (assembly GCA_032468115.1). Lineage (NCBI taxonomy): Eukaryota > Metazoa > Chordata > Lepidosauria > Squamata > Grayiidae > Grayia > Grayia smithii. The sequence continues at coordinate 293,121 of JANHFM010004341.1, forward strand.
AGCCACTGATATTCTAAACTTCTGAAACCTGCCAGGAATGTTATCGGAATTCTTTCTTGAAATCTGTGGCGCTGAGAGTCAGGCACACCTTCTGAGCATGCGTGTGTGTGTGTGTGTGTGTCTGCTGCTGGATAAGAATGAGTGCACCTTCCAGGACTTCCTTTATGAATGTGGGTAGAGGGAGAGATTCCTAGTTTTCAGGGGAAAAGGGAGCAAGCTTTGCTTTCCACAGGCACTTAAAGAGAGCCTGCTCTCTTTAGTCTGCTGTGTGTGAGAGAGAGAGACTCTGGGCCAGGACTGCTGATGCTCCTAATAAAGGGAACATTTAGTTACAAACAGCGTGCTTGTCATGTTTGGGAGCTAGGTCAGAACGATTGTGTTAGATTTACAAATTTATTGGCCGTCCAATTTCCAATTAGTGGCTCAGTGGCTAAGATGCTGAGCTTGTCAATTGAAAGATCAGCAGTTCAGCAGGTTTTTTTTTTTTAATTTCCACTTATATCCCACCCTTCTCCGGAGACTCAGGGCAGCTTACAATTTCAAGCACAATTCAATGTGCTTAGCAGTTTGAATCCCTAGTGTCGCATAATGGGTTGAGCTCCCGTTACTTGTCCCAGCTTCTGCCAACCTAGCAGTTCAAAATCACGTAAAAAATGCAAGTAGAAAAATAGGGACCACCTTTGTTGGGAAGGTAACAGTGTTCCGTCCACCTTTGGCATTTAGTCATGCCAGCCACATGACCATGGAGACATCTTCGGACAGCGCTGGCTCTTCGGCTTAGAAATGGAAATAAGCACCACCCCTAGAGCTGGAAATTACTAGCACGCATGTGCGGGGGAACCTTTATCTTTATTCCCTACTAAACTTCCTTCTTACCCTACTCCATGGATGCCAATGATCAATCAAGCTTAAGCTGCCTACAGCTGGAAGTACAGGTAGTCATCCACTTACAACAGTTCACTTAGTGACTGTTACAACTGCACTGAAAAAAGTGACTTATAACTGTTTTTCACACAATCGTTGCGGCATCCCCATGGTCACACAATCAAAATTCAGACACTTGGGAACTGATTCACATTTATGACGGTTGCAGTGTCCCAGGTTCATGTGATCCCCTCTTGCAACCTTCCGACAAGCAAAGTCAATGGGGAAACCAGATTCACTTAACAACCATGTCACGAAATTAACAACTGCAGTGATTCACTTAACAACTCTGCAAGAAAGATTGTAAAATGGAGCAAAACATGTTTCTCTTAGCAACAAAAATGTTGGCCCAATAGTGGTTGTAAGTCAAGAATTACCTATTAATTTAAAGACACTTTCTTTTCTGATGAATAAATCAAATGATAATGAGATTTTCAAATGTTACTCTGATCTGTGATTAATTAGCACAGGAATACTAAATCTATGAGTCTGGAATTTTCTTTCATTTTCTTTTATGGGGTTCTTTCTTCAAGCAGTCTACTTTAAGCCACAATACTAGGGAAAAAGAGGCTGATACGATATATTTAAGGAAAACCAAAGATTACATTTCGACTGGCTGAATATCTTTTGGGAAATTCAGTGACTTTTACAACATCTGGAATCAGAAACCAGTACTTTCAGTGAAGCCTGCTCCCACTGTGTATAGCATTTTGCTTAATCCAGGACTTAATAAATGGATAACATTTTGTTGAACACTGCTGTTCTTTCATCCGCTTATTTTTTTTTCCCCTCTGTATATTGTGGGATGTTTTTGTGGAAAGTACTTATTTCCGTATATTCAAGATGTGGGATGTTTGGATAAGATGTTCTTTTTGACAAGAAATTGTAATTACAATTACAGGTAGTCCTCATTTAGTGACTGGCTTATTTAGCAAGTGTTCAGACAGTTGCGACAGTGATGAAAAAGTAACTTTATTTCGCATTTATGAACTTTGCAGCAGGGGTGACATCCAGCAGGTTCTGACAGGTTCTGGAGAATCGGTAGCGGAAATTTTGAGCAGTTAGGAGAACTGGGAAATATCACCTCTGGCTGGCCCCAGAGTGGGGTAGGAATGGAGATTTTGCAATATCCTTCCTCTGGAGTGGGGTGGGAATGGAAATTTCCCCTGAAGTGGGGTAAGAATGAAGATTTTGCAGTATTCTTCCCCTGACACGCCCACCAAGCCACACCCACAGAACTGGTAGCAACAAAATTTAGATTTCACCCCTGAGATAGCCCACACTATAAAGAGTCTTAAAGATTAAAACCATCCCCTTGAACTGGACCTGGAAGCAAACTGGCCATCAATGGAAGCAGATGGGAACAAGATGGACTTTTTTAGGTTAAGCAAGGGGAAAAAAACAATCAGATTCTTCTGATTTGCTGTTCTTACCAATCACTTTTCCTCTCTGAGGTGTGGTTTTCATGGGAGTGTCTGTGCCATTTTTGTTCCTGGTTGTTTTTCGTAGCTGGAATCCCTTCCTTATGTCAGCCAGCAAAGCATCAATAACACACACCTCCTCCTGTTTGACAGCTCCTTTCTTAACTAGAGTTGGAATGTGGAGAAAAAAGTGGTCAATCAGATTGAGAATGTGGCTGGACTGGAGGCCCTACATTTCACTGCATTTTATTTTGGGTTCCATTGACCTGTAATTGCACATGCAAAACAACTTAACAGACAAATTGTGTTTTGGAAAAAAACAATCCAAATGTTTGTCCTTTGATGAGCATTATCCTTGTAATTTCTAGCACTGAACCACCAACTAATTACATTTATGCAAATAATCTCATCCATCCAGGGTTCACTTTTTTTTTTTTTACTAGTGCTATATTTTCTGGCTGTGTGGAAGAATTACAAAAACATCTCAGATGTTAGCACTATCTCTGTCCATAAAGTAGAAGTCCTGATAACTGGGAGATTGGGAGCAGAATTACACATTTAAATAGCTTTTAGTAACTCTCACTGAAACTTGAATACAACAGAAGAAGCAACTATAATTCTGATTGTTTTGAGAGTAATTACCTGGAAAGCTTAACTTGATTTCCTTACTAATTGTATTAGATAATTTGCTTCAGTGTAGCAAATTATCATATAAAGAGATTATTTTTCCCTTGCATCAAGGCTGTACACATTACTCTATTGTATTGATGCCAGATAGTATAGGCACAGGCACTAGATAGTATATGCACAAGAATAGCATTAAAACAATAAACTGTTTTAAGTTCCTTTGTGTGTGCGTCTGTCTGTGTGCGTGTATCTCTTTTGTGTATATGTATCTGTCTGTGTCCATCCATCCATCCATCCATCCATCCATCATCTTATACAGACACATATCCATACATATATATTCTGGTTGTTTTGCTGGCATTATAACTTGCCTGGTAATCAAGCTGATGTGCATAGCATTCTTTTCTTCTTTTTTTCCTGCCTCCAAAAAAGCTATTATGAAATTGGGTGACTGAGAGATTGAACCTCACTTAAAGTGTCAAGATGGCTTTGAATTTAGGTCTTCCTAAAGCACTCCAGTATTGTAACTACGACAACATACTAGCTGACATGTACCTTTCACTAAACTCACTGGGGCTTACTCTAGGCTAACCAGTATCTGGCCTAAACCATATTGACAGCAATAGTTGAGATGAAATACGGGTACTTCCTCCCACGGGTACTGCAATTCCATGCAAGTTCATTAGGAAGTAAATTCAGTTGAATTCAGTGGGCTTGTTGCCAGATACAGGCTTGTGGAACCTAAGTAAAGTAAAACTTTTAGATGACTCACTGGTTTTCCCATCTTCCCCTTTTGGCCTCTTAGCTTCTTCTTCTTCCAACTGTTTCTTCCTTTTCTCAGCTTTGGCTGCTTGTTCCTTTCGGTCCTTGTTTTCCTGTGTATGAGGAACATGGGATGTAAAAGGTACTTCTAACTTTTGCCTGATTTTCACCTGTCGTATTGCAATGCTCCACATTGGGCCTACTTAATTTTCATTGCAAAGAAATTGCTTATGAAAGTAGTTCTTGACTTATGATTTGGCGAGCAAGGGATGCGGTTATACAGCAAGACGTGATATGACTGTGTCACTTAGTGATGGCAATCCCAGCAGTCCCAGTTGCCATCATCAAGTGACAATCCTGGGTTGTTAAGTGAGCCTTAGTAATGCCCTGAGCCTCAGTAAGATAAAGCAGTGTCTCCAATTTTCCTCACATGTCTATCTCCCCCCATCTCTTGGCCATCCTGCACCCTGCCTTTTGGGGAAGGAAACAGACGCAAACTGTGCAGCTTTCATGGTCCAGGAAGCCACAGCCATCTCATCCACTCCCAGCCACAGCTGCCCTCCCCATCATGCACTCCAAGCTTCCTGCCATCCTCAGCTGATTTTTGTTATCTTCTTGCTCCTGCTGCTGCTGAGGAGTCCCTAGCCTGGCTACTGGGCCAATCAGGGCTTGCCTTTGGCTGCAGGAAAAAAAGAAGAAGTCAAGAGCAGCCCCTGAGCTGAGGTGTGCCAGAAAGCCTTTCTGCACTGTACTCCAGAAACTTTTGCAAAGGGGCTTTTTGGTTTTGACTCAAGGGTTCCTTTTGTCTTCTTTATCCCCACAGCTGAAACAAAGCCCAGCATGACCCAGATGCCAGGCCAGGTATATCACATCAGCAATGGGAGGAAGAAGATGGTGAAAGTCACCTGGAATAGCAGAGCACAGGGTGGCAGGGGGCCAAAAGAATGTAGATGGAGGAAAGATAGGCTGGTGGGGGAGTGGAAGTCCTTGGTCATCAGTGTCGGCAGGCTGCCAAGCACTAGAAATTTGATCACCTGTCCAAGGAGGTGCTGCAATAACTTTGGGCACAAGTTGTAAGCCCTTCATTCAGCACCATTATAACTGCAAATGGTTGATGAATGAATGGTATAAGAGGAACTACCTCTAGTCCAAAGACGTTATGTCTTCTTTTAGTTTTGTTGCAAGAAATTCCCTTTACTGAGTCACTGGTTCAGGGCAGACTGCCATTTGTAGGTCCAGAATCGAACTATGTATTAAATGCTCCCTTCTTGGATGCCCAGGTATAAAGTGTTTCTAATTCATTAAACCACAGTTTCTTCTCATGTCTATAGAAGGAAACTGTGGCTAAAGTCTGCCATACAATAAATCACAATTAGATCAACATTAAGACAAATTATATCCTATCTGTCTTTTGGAATCCCGAGATTCAGGGTGTCTAATTAAGGAATCGGAACTAAGAAAAATCAGTGCATAAAACGAAATATAAGTAAGGAGAAAGAAATAGTGCAACATAAAATAATTTATATATTTTTAATAGAGGTGAGACACTAAAACTCATCAAGAGGGCAATGAGATGAGAACCAAATTTTAGCTGAACTACCAAGAGAGACACACCAAAGTGCTTAAACGCTTTCAAAATCTTGCAGGAAAATGCTTGGGAAAATACAAACTCACTAAGAAGGAATGTGTATATTTTGGTTAAGCAATCAGTTCCCCAAGAATCATTCTGAAACTAAAGTCCTGGTATTATTTTAATGTCAACTTTCCGATGATGCACAGAGATGGAAGTTCAGCTCAGTAAAAATAGAACAGCTTTAGACTCCAGGAATTCCTTCCATTTGTGTTATTTTTATGTCCACATCTGCACTGTGTGCATGTAGGAAGAAAAGCGGAACATGGGAAGAAAGGAAATGGGGGAGGGGAGGTGAACCTAAATCTTCTCTTATGCTGTGCACAGTAGTGCCAACTCCATTTAAATCCATCTGCTATGGATTTTATGACTTCTTTCCCTTCCAACAAGGAAAATTATGAATGATGCTGACAAGTGTTACATCTGCAATTTCCTGTGCTATAAAGAACTGTTTTGGAATCAAATCCAAAATGCTGTGCACTTGCATACCCCTGGTTTGTTTCTGTGTTTGTGTGTATGTGTGGTCTAATAGTCTAAAACGATACTATCCATCTAAGGATATTTCACAATAGCTTTGCTGTGCATCACAATAAGGTTTGACAACAGTCCTGATCTTATTTTTTAACATCTCAAATGCAAACCTTTAGTGCTTTGATGTAGAGATCACGGAAGGTTTTCATGGTGTTAAATATCTCCTCCAAAGACAATTTGTTCGGATCTTCACAGAGATAGTTGGCAAGCTCTGTTCTCTTAGTTTCAACAAGTTCAAACTCATCCTCCAGCTTTCTGTTAGCAGTTAAGCTATCCTGAAAGAGATTAAAATTGAAATTGTAAAAGGATCAGCTAACTTCATAGAGGCCGCAGTGGCTCCTGTGGCTGGGACACTGAAGGCCATTGAGAGGTTGATAGCTTGGCAGCTCAAAACCCCAGAGTGTGAGCCACATGACAGAATGAGTGTCTGTCAATTTGTCCCAGCTCCTGCCAACCTAGGAGTTCAAAAACATGCAAACGCAAGTAGATAAATAGGTATCACTTTGGTGGGAAAAATAGCCAGGACATGAAAGGAGCACCCTTGTGCAATCCCTTGGGCAATGGTGATATCTCTGGATAATCCTTTCAACTTGGAAGTGCCTTGCTTCCGACACAAATGTAGTAGTAGCTAAGTACATGGAATCAGTGGAAGTATCCTCCAAGGAGAGCATGAAGAGTTTTGCTATACCAACCTGAATGGCTGTTCCATATTGGGCTTTCACTTCTTCTGTTGAGGATGACAGCTTCCGTTCAAGTTCCAGCAATTTCTTTATATTGGAGCTGGATTCAGAATGAATCACGTCTAGATTGATTCTGAAAAGAAACAAGCCATACATGCTGTTTCTGCATCTATTGATTCATAGGAACCAAGTGGGAATTCTGGGATATGATGGGATTGTACAACCCTAATTGTGCAGAAAACAACTTCAAAGGTTTTAGATTATTATTATTATGGAGGCTCAAACAAATACCTTGCTGTGAACAAGTTTTTGATGAGGAATATTATCATACTTTAAAGTATGGTTAATCAAATTATTTATTTATTTATTTATTTATTTATTTATTTATTTATTTATTTATTTATTTATTTATTTTATTAGTTTAATTTATATGCCGCCCTTCTCCCAAGGACTCGGGGCGGCTCACAACACCAAAAACGAACAATAAACAATTTAAATTAAAAGTCAGAATTAAAATCAGCTATTTAAAATTAATATTAAGAATAAATAAAATTAAAAACTCCTGTCAGTCAGCCGATCTGCTGGAACAGCCACGTCTTCAGGTCACGACGGAAGGATCGGAGGTTGGGAGCCGTCCGGAGCTCAGTGGGTAACCCATTCCAGAGGGTTGGTGCACCCACAGAGAACGCCCTCGCCCTGGGAGCCACTGGCCGACATTGTCTGGCCGATGGCACCCTGAGGGGGGCAGCCCTGTGTGAGCGCATGGGGCATCAGAAGGAAGGCAGAAGGTGGTCCTGCAAGTACCCTGGGCCGATGCCATGTAGGGCTTTATAGGAGAATACCAGCACTTTGAAGCGGATCTGGAGGACTATTGGTAACCAGTGCAGCTCGCGCAGGAGAGGTGTCACACGGGAGTAACGGGAAGCTCCTGTAACCACCCACGCGGCTGCATTCTGGACCAGTTGGAGCCTCCGGGTGTACCCTGAGGGCAGCCCCATGTAGAGAGGCCCCATGTAGAGGGCACTGCAGTAGTCTAGACGCGAAGTGACCAGGGCATGAGTAACTGTGCGAAGGGCATCTCGGTATTGGCTTAATTTACCTATTAAGCATGGCCTGATTTATTTGCTAGGTTATTTTTTCAACAATAATGTAAGAAAGAAATATGTCTATAAAAATAGTTTTGCCAATAATAAAATATATAGTGATCCCTACCCAGCTGCCTTTGAAACACATTCAAGATCTTTGGGAAGTTGAAGCAAATCGGTGTGATTTTTTTCTACTTCCTAAACCAAAAAAAGAAAAAAAGGGGAGAAAATATAAAAATTCCAATTATACACATGTACGATTTATGATAGCTGCAGTTTCTCTGTATATCAACTCATTAGTCAGAGATTATTAGCACAGTAATACTAGCGGTCTATTAGTCTTAGTTAAACAGAGATCTACCAGACAGATGATCTCTCTGCCTAAGAATCCCCAAACATCCATGGATGACCTGGAGGCATGTGATTTTCTGCAGTTGGGCAAAATTAAACGGAACTACTCCATTTAATAGAGTCTGCCTTGAATCCTCTGCATTCAGCTTAACTATTAACCATGGACTGATCTGGATCAATGAGTGGGAATTAAAAACAAGTTTCTAAAGGGTTGTTGCAAAAACTTCCAAGCATCTTGTGTGAACAGTAAAATGGGATCGCACTAAAATATACTGCACGTCAACCAATTGGGACTTCCTTCATCCAGATCAAAAGCATTGGGCCAGTTGTATATCAAGGGAAGATTGTTCCAAGAAGGAGAGGCTGCCACTACATTTGATGAACTGGACTGTATTATACCAAAATACATTTGTTAAACTTTCAAGAATCAGTTTAAAAAGCAACCATAAAGATCTACCAGGAAGATAAAAGGAAAAAGAATCATCTCTAGGCTGGATGGATTCTAAAACAAAGAACTGCCATAATTTATGCCCTTCTTCTGTGTCTGATATTTTGCAAGGACATCTTATATTCCCTTGGAATAATTTGAGCAGTATAATTAATGCCAGAAAATAAGATTAAAAACAATTTATAATTGTTATTATAAATAACAATTTGACCAAAATTGGCATTAATAAGAAAGCAAATCAAATCAATAAAGCTAGATGAGCAAGAAAAACACTAAAAAAAGTCAAGAAGAAATATTTTATGTAAGCAAAATATTGTGCGTATGTTTTGGCCAATACTTATTTAATTAAATACAATCTCTCTCAAATATTTTTGCAATAAAATTATTAGAGAAACACACAAACAAAACAAAGGAAGACACCATCTTAAATAGATGGTTTCTGGCTAGTATACATTTCAGTTGCATCAGTTTCTTTCTATTAGTATTTTACTATTATTGTTATATTTATCATTGAAAAACAACAGAAACTACCTCTAATATATGGTGGAGCAGTGTAATGCGAGTCTGGTTTGCTTTAGTTTCTGTTAACTTGAGCAAAGTACCAATTTTAAAGCCATCAGCGTCTCCTGTGTGACTTCCCTTTCAGAGAAAAAGAACAACAAAAAGAATGAACAATATTATATTTGCTATTTTCATAATGCTGGTTTGAACAATATTCAAAATAACAATAACAAAAGAGGCAAGAAGAACAATGCCGTTTTACTTATTGCTTTTTAAAAAATGTGCATTTTCTCAAGATCACTTACATAGTTCAGGAAGTTTCCAACATTGAGGATCAATTGACAGAAAACGGGCAACCGTTGGCTTGAGAGGAGATCTGAGAAGAAAGAAAACCTGTTAAATAAGTGAACACAGATGGCCTGGTAAAAACATCAATATCAATTTAATAAGTGTTTTCAATTTTTAATTAACAAATAGTAGATGTTGGAAGAATGTTGAAGAATAATAATGCTGCAGGTCTAGATGGTGCAACTGAAGAAATGTTTAAATATAAAAGCTTTTTTCTTATGGAGTGGATGTGTGATTTGTTTACTATGTGTATATATAAAGACTACATCCGTGTCTGATGAGTAAAAGATTGTGGTAAGCGATCTTCCTTGCAAATGTAAATGGAGCAAGAGTCACACAGGGCTGCCCTGCTCAGGGTACCGACCGTCAGACAATGTCGGCGATCGGCGCCTAGGGCGAGGGCGTTCTC
>JANHFM010004341.1:338420-354916 GCA_032468115.1 Grayia smithii
CAAATCCCAGAATTCTCTAGCCAGCATAGGTGGCTGGAGAATTCTGGGAGTTGAAGTCCACAAGTCTTCAAGCTGCCAAGTTTGAAGACCTCTGCACTAGGAGATTTCTGGTGTGCCTCATGTAGTTAAATACAATGACGCTTCAGTAATAATATCTTCTGTATTTAATTCTCCATTACAAAATGACGCGGAAAAATATTGGAGTTGTGTTCAGCTTGATCAGGGGTGTCAAACTTGCATCGTCATGGCGGTGTCATGTGATGTATTATGACTTTTCCCCTCTTCGCTAAACTGGGCAGGGGCGGGGCCAACATGTGATGCATCCGGCCTGCGAATTTCATTATAATTTTTCTTATGGATTGTTGAATATTGTTTCTGTTTCTTCACAGATTCAGATTTAATTCCTCCTTTTAACTGAAAATAAAGAGTCTCAATGCACTTAGGATTTCCCCTGAAATATGTTTACCCTGGACCAAATGATCTACTCTGCTATTCAGAGCTGGTCCAAGATATTTTGCTGATGGGACAGAACAGTAAATGGCATCTCAAAGTGTGCAGTTACAAGATATTTTGGCACCTTAGGCAGAAGAACCTATTGGTTCATTCGTTCCTCCCTGGCATTAAAAATACGATAATGATGATTGTGATAATAACAATTACAAACAGCTGCCCCATTTTGTTTAACACCCTGAATTATTTGTAAAACCAATAAAAGCAGGATATAAATAAATAGTACATGAAGGGATTAAAATGTCATACTAAAAATCTTTTCTTCGAAGTACATCTGCAGAAACATCAAGATGGCATCCATCTTGTGTGATTGAAGCCCCACCCCTTTCAGGTAGGCTAAGATTTATATAAAAAAGGGGTATGGTTGCACCCACCATTTTGATTATTTTGAACTGCCCAGTAGACACTCCTGCCTGCCTCCACAGTGCTCAATGGCAAACAAATTTCACCTTTACGAGAAAGACTTCTGTATGCACACATCTCACTGGTTACCAAATCCCAGTGAGATGTAATTTTATATGCATTTATGGGGATCTAAATACTCATCTAAAAGTATATTTATGCCAAGTCTGAGCAGTACAAGGTACAGAAAAGTCACAAAACAGCTTATTTGCAACAGCTTCTCCAACCTGGAGCTCTTCAAATATGCAGGACTGCCGTTGCCATCTTCTTCAATTTTTACTGTTGGTTACATGATTTCAGATGATGCAAACATAGTTTAGCACAGGGGTCTCCAACCTTGGCAACTTTAAGCCTTGTCGGACTTAAACTCCCAGAATTCCCCAGCCAGCTTTGCTAGGGAATTCTGGGTGTTGAAGTCCGCCAAGGCTTAAAGTGGCCAAAGCGGGAAACCCCTGGTCTAGCAGACATTCTAGAAAGCACCATTCTAGAAAGCTGAATTGTAAGTTGTTAAAATGTTACATTAATTTTTACCAGCAAATTACTTGAGCAAAGGGCTTGAATAAATTAATTGGTCTCTCTGCCCCAACTTTTAATGGGCCACTAAAGCTTCATCCTGGCTGACTGCTGTGTTTGTTGATCTGGGAAATGAGTTTGCAAAAAACCTATTTCTCCTTATCCCTCTGGGGAGGAAAGGAAGACCAGAGAGCTATTTTTGAGGCCCAGCTTATGCAATATTCTATTATATGGATTTCACATCAGTAACAGCAATTTATGTTCAGGTGATTTGGAAGGTATAAATCCTAAATCCTCCGATAAAATGAGTCTCTGAGCTTAGTCTCAGAATGAAAAAAAAAACCCATTGCATAATATGTTGTCTATGAACAATAACAAAAGATATACTGGAAAGAATGCTTGATACTGCAAATTCCAAAGCACAACAAGCCATTGGAACCCAATGATTTCTACATTAATTCGTGGTATTTTTCCTAATAATTTGTGGAATTGGTCAAGCAGATATTATTGTTGATACAAATCAGTTGGATTCTTGCATTCAATAGGATTAGGGTGCATTGCATACATGTAGACAGAAATAACAGTAATTCATTGCTAATGATTAGATGCGTAGAAGCTGCCTTCTAATCAAATCAGCTTATCAAGTGAGATCTGATTCAGTATTATCTATATTAACTTTCCACAATCTATTAGTCTTCATATGTCACTCCAGAATTTCTCTATGAGGGAGATGGGAGGTCTCTAAATGTGTCATAAATAAATAAGCACGCAAGCACTGAATTACAGTACATGGCTATTAGCTGGGAATTCTGGGATTTGTAGTCCACCATACTTGGCAGGCACCAGGTTGGCATCAGCTTTCCAGGGATTAGGATAGGAGTCTTTGGCAGTTTGCAAATGCAAGGGACTCATGCCAAGGCCTTCTGAATGTTATGTTCTTCCGCTGGATGACAGCCTTCCTGGTCCTGCTATAACTATACACAATGCAGGAGATGTCTGTGGAGATTCTCAGTCATCCAGGTCATGGTTGTCCGAATGGTGCTTTTTCAAGAGGCAATTGGACTTTCTGGTTTTTCTTTGAAGACATTTCACTTCTCATTCAAGAAGCTTCTTCAACTCTGACTGTATGGTGGGGAATGGAAGGATTTATACTCCTTGCAGACAGCTGGTCATTTGCATTCTTTTAACAAGTTGTCACTGAAGCTGGATGGAGTCACTGAAGCAATAGGCGTGGGCTTAAATGGACTCCAGAGGTTGGTGGAGGATAGGAAGGCCTGAAGGAATGCTGTCCACGGGGTCACGATGGGTCAGACACGACTTCGCAACTAACAACAACAACAAAACAAGTTGTTAAGACCACCTGGTGGTTTACCAGTGCAACCAGGGTTACCTGAGTGGTGCAAATGGCTGTAGAACCTTCTTGGAACTGTTGAAAGGACTTTGTTGTAGACTGGAGATAGATAGATGAGAAGCAAAACGTCTTCAAAGAAAAACCAGAAAGTCCAGTTGCCTCTTGAAAAATCATCTTTGGGAGAATGGAAGAGAGTTTTTCGGCTTTCTTCCTCTCAGTGATACAGCAAATCTTTTGTAAGGAGAAAGTCCTGGGATCAATACTTGGCATCACTGATTCTTAAATGTTTTAAAGGATCAGGTAACAGGCTATTAGTAGAACCTTTCTCTCGCTGAGACCTTGGACACCTTCACTGCCAGTCAGAGGAACTGATGTGGGTAGAATCAATGGATGATGTTCTCCCCTGGGATAAGGGACTGTAAATAAGTCTTCAAGGAGACAATTTGAAATCTGAAGCCTAACAAGGTTCTTTAGGGCAATGGAAGTTATCCAAAGATAAGGGAAACATAAACAATATTAGGTCCTGGGAGTGAACATTTTTTCGGTTTCCCTTTGAATGAGACTTTATCTAATTTCACATGTTTGAGTCAGTACAATAAATTGAAGCTTAAGTATCCTTCAAAATGTGCTTCTTGTCATGCAATAGACCATTTAAAAAAAGCACATATTAAAAAAAGAGGATAGAGAAGATTATTGAAAAATAATGAACAAATATACCGTATGCTAAGGGAAATTATAAAAAAAACTTAAATGGCAAATAAACAAGTATATCGCAGGGAAAATTGACCTTTGAATATGATAGTTTACATTTTTTTTTCAAACTAGTATTGGAATGGGACCCACCAAGATTATAAATGAAAAAGTAGGTGACAGATTCACATTCTTCTCTCTTGTTTTATTTCTGTCAGAATATACTGCAGAACAAAGCACTTAGGAAGTACTCTGTCTTGATACTTGGAAATGCCACAAATTTCCAGCAGATTTCTAATCCAAAGGCAGATGCTTAGCATTCCCCAGTAAAAAAAAGTTTAAAAGCACAGAAAGGAAAAAAAGAAGGGCCATGAATTAGGCACAGAACCAGCCCCTGCAGGTGGTGATCAACAAATGAACACTGCACTTGGGAGTGATTGATGATGGAAGAAACATTAGCATTAGGAGGCGTTGTTGTGGGAGGCCGGGGTAAAGCCAGTTGAAAGCACATTGAGCCAAGACATTAGTTACTTGCACAATCTAGCCCAGGGTTTTTCACACTTGGCAACGAAGATAGGTGAACTTCAACTCCCAGAATTCCTCCAATCACCATGCTGGGAATTCTGGAAGCTCTGGATGAAGTCCTGGAAGCTTTGAGATGAAGTCTACACATCTTAAAGTTGCCAAGTTTGTAATCTAGACTGATCTCAGAAGCTCTAAACAGGGTGAGCTTTAATTAAGGCTAAGATTGAGGCCACTTGGGAATTGAAGGATGGTTTGTAGACCTGAAAACTGATTAATTAGATTGGAAGTTAGACTGGAGACTATTTGAGAATTGCAGGGCTGGCAAACTGTAAACAATCCAGAAAGAAGGCATTGCTAAACCACTTCTGTAATGTTAATGTGCACAGTCTGTAGTGTAAAGTACACAGCCTGTCACAAAGAGTCAAACTTGACTTGAAGAAGTCCTCGTGTTCAGCTCTTGGGATAAGATCGAGAACTTAGCCCTCTTCTCCTGATATTAATATATTTAGCCTATCACACAGAATGCAAATGAACCCTTCCATTGGATTGTCAAATGTGTCAAAAATCCAGCCTGCGATAGGCCCAGAGTTGTCCCGTGGGGTCATCTCAGAGATGGTGAAGGACCAGCCCATGCCACTCTGGCCCATCCTGGCCCCACCTACCCAGTCAGCTGTGAGGATCAGGCAACGCCCACCCTGGGCCCCCAAGGGAAAACAAAATCCTGATACCGTCCGTGATGGGATCGAGTTTGACACCCCTGTTGTAATAGATGAAGCAAAACCAAAGCAAGAAAGGGAAGGCAGAGAGGAAAGAGGATAAACATATCCTTTCCTGGGCTGCATCCCAGTGAGATAAGCATGTAATAAGAACTAAGAATAGGACTCCCAACCAACATTCAGCACAGGAAAAAGAGATGCAACATTTATTAAAACATCGAACTGAAAACAAGTAGGGTACTTCCCACTATCAAGACAAACCAAAAACAGCTGGGCTAACTTAAAAATGGTTGTTATCTCAGCAGGCACAGAAGGAAGAGGATGCATGTTAAAATAAAAGGTGGTTGTTTTCAGAAGCACATCTTTAATTTTTACTGTAAAAGGGCTTCATCACTTAATAAATTACTAGGTGGTGAGTTTTTCCCATCCTGTTTACGTTTTACATTATTATTCAAAAGTGATACTCGTAATGTTGAGATGAAATACCAAGTAGCTACTTGAATGCTAACCTGAAAAAACAACTTTTTTCTTCAGTCAATAAGCAATAGAATTGTGGAATGTTTCGGTTTCAAAGGGAAAAATCTGGTTTGATGTACAATATGCACACAGCATTTGTCAGAAACATCTTAAAGGAATTCTGTATTTTTTTGTTCTTGTGTGATTTTTTTCTGCAGCTGCTGTGCAGTCCCAAGAAAAGATGCGTCCAGGTGAGCATGAAATCCACTGCTTATATGCCGAGACATAATACCCTCCTGATTGCATTTATGCAATAAATTAGAAAATTACTAGTAGGAGCCAATACCTGACCAACAGGATAGGTGTAGGGATTATGCAGGTTCTGGCAAGATGAGCACTTGGAAGATATAATTTTGAGATAATTGATTGAAAACATTTTCCCCAAAAAACAAAAGGTTGCTGATTAACTGCTGGGAATTAAATAAAAATCCAGTTCACTGGTTTCATCAAGGATAAGGCAAAAAACATTATGGAATATTTTCCATACCTGGCTAGAAGTTAGCCTGGTCAGTCTGCCTTTCCTGCATGTTTAAGGTTCCTTCACCCACTCCCCCATTCCTGTCTTTGCTTTGAGATGGGCTACTTGCCATTTATGGGGACAGGCTCTCTGGCAATGGAGCCTTCATCTTGGATGCATGGAAGCCTTCATCTTCCATTCATGGAGCAACAGTAAGAGCCCTTGATCATATTTTGCATTCTAAACCCAAGAACAGAGGGCTTTCTAAGGTACTGCATTTTTAGAGTTGGATAAATTCATATTTATACTAGCTATGGTAATAATATTTTTGTCTTTAATCTAGTACAGGTAGTCCTTGAGTTAGAACTGTAATGGAGCCTGTCCATTATTTTTCTAAGTTCATAAATGAGTCATGTGACCAACCCAATTTTCCATTTTTTGTGTAGAGACCCATTGTTCTCTATGGTATAATTTTGCTGAGAACTCTAAGTAAGGGTTGATTTTTGGCAAAACTGTTGTAAAATGCAATTACGTAAATGCAGGATGCTACAAACAGCTGCAAATACAAGTGCTCACAGTGTGGTCATGTGACCATGGGGGGGGGGGAAACCATTGGATTTACAGTCCTAGATCTTTTTCAGGTAGTTTGTAACTTCAAATGACCCTTAAGCGCTTGGTCTTAAGTTGAGGACTACTTTAACATAATTAGGGTAGAATGCATTTCTGGATACTACCGCTTTTTTGAACTTTTTTGAACTTAGTGCTTCAGCTGAGATTTTGGTATTTAAGAATTTTTTTCTATTACATTGTAGGCATGAATTGCTATTATTGTACTCTGAATCAACCCATAAACTTGCTTACGTTTTATTTACCCAGGGAAGAAAAAGGACAAAGCTGACAAATTGCACTCTTTAACCATATCTGCACTTCCAGTCAGCAGCAATCACTCCAACAGTTGCAATGACTGGATAGTGGGCGAACAAAGGCACACACATACCCTGTTTTATTCCAATTTCTATAGCAGGCTCTGTAAATCAGACACCCATCCACCCTCACTGGCATTTGGAAACAATTACTGAACAACTCTGTTATACAAGAATCTTTTTGTTTTTTTTCCCCTTTCCTAGGGAGAGGATTTTACAATTTTTGGGTCAACAAATCTCCCCAATCCCTTGTGCCCATCTCCAAAGGTGCTCTTTGTTAACATTCCAATAGTGTAACATCCCAGGCCAAACTAGAGCAACAAGAAATGGATAACAACCACCTCCAAATTCACAGTGGTTCTGCTAGGTCAACTTAATTAATTAAGACAAACTGAGAATGATTAATACCAAAGAAGATTATCCTCTGATACAGTGCTTAATCCTTCAAACAAATCATCCACATTCTCTACATTTTCATGTCCCTCAGCAGTGCTCTGAAATACTGCTAGTAAAATGACATACTACTTTGTTTTTGGATACTATTCATGTAAGTCTTACAAACAAGGAATTATGGTTGTAGTTTTGTTTCAGAGAACAAGATCTCAAGATATTTGGAACTCTTCATCATGCAATGTAGAGAATGTATATGAGAGCTGTTTGTCAAGGTCAGGGGCTGCCATGGAAGACAGTCCTAAACAAAGCAGAAGATCAGCCTATGTAAGCTTTCAAGTTTAAAATCTTATCATTAGTGCCTAAATAGGCAATAAATAGTTTTATGGATTGATTAGATTTACAGGCTGCCTAACTTCATTGTCACTCTGGTTGGTGTATAATATAAAACAATGTATAAAATTCAGGCAAAAGAATATAAAACAAATGTCCAGAGAAAAAACAGCACAGGTTCTAGTAAATCAGTCATCGTACATGGGGGTCTGCCACACGTTCTATCACAAGACCTGGGACAACTGCCAAGTTTTAAGGGTTCACTGAACAAAGGCCAAAGTGAAGGCCATTTGAATCTCTGGAAGATGCTATTCCAGAGGGCAGGCATGAAGACAAAGAAGGCCCATCTGGTGACTGCTTCATCAATGGGACTTGAAGCATACCAACTCTGTCCCACTGGAATGTGTAGCCCCAGTATGTTGTGGATTAGGGGTCTCCAACCTTGGCAACTTTAAAACTCGTGGCGTTCAACTCCCAATGTTCCTCAGCCAGCTTTGCTGGCTTTGGAACTCTGGGAGTTGAAGTCCACGAGTCTTAAAGTTGCCATGGTCGGAGACCCCTGTTGTGGAGTGTAGCTTCTCTTTGTTTTCATTTAATTTTTGACCTGTTTTTAGAACATGAGATAGGTTTGGAAAGTCTAGAAAATGAGCTCTTGCCCCATTCTGCCTGGGCAATTACTCACCATTGTAATAATCAACCAGGTGCTTCTTTTTTTGGGGATGTGCTGGCTATATACAGGAAAGGATCTTATCACCCATTATCATCCTACAATCTATATGGACACCTAAATTCATTCCTAAAGCAATTTTGTGATGCAGTAACTTTATTACAAGGAGCATAGAGAGGAAGGCAGGTTCCCCTTGCTCCCATTTTATCCATCTCAGACAGGGACTGACCATGAATATGAGACTTTTGGTATGCAAAATAAATGCTTGTCAACTGAATCACGGTTTCTTCCCAGTAACAGTTTTGCACTTACTTTCAATATTGTCATTCCATTTGCAGATTGTTCAGGTGTGCAATGGTATCACTTTATTTTCTGCATTTAATGGGGATGAAATGAGCTGCCTCCCTTGAAAATAGAATTCAAGCTCAGTACCATAGTGGTAGCTTAGGTATTACATTAGGGAAACCCTAATGTAGAGTCTTTGGTGGCGCAGATTGCTAATGCACTGGCTAAGTGTCTCCACTTAAGTCCATCTGCTTGCAATTAGTGCNNNTGGGAATGGAGATTTTGCAATATCCTTCCCCTGGAGTGGGGTGGGAATGGAGATTTTGCAGTATCCTTCCCCTGCTATGCCCACCAAGCCATGCCCACCAAGCCACACCATCAATCCACATCCACAGAATCAGTCGTAAAAAATTTTGGATTTCACCACTGGCATAGAGTTACACCACTTTAATATTACATGAACAGTAGGTTGAGCAATCAGCATGAAAAGAACAACAAGATGATATACTAAACATTGGTGTTGGCATAGAATGTACATTTTTATGATAATAACAGATATAATTACTTAATTCACCAAACTAAGAAAGAAGAATGGGATAAGTCTGTCTCCAATACATTGCGGAAGAAGGATGCCTCCATTTCTCAAGAGCATAAGACAAGACTCCATAAGTAAAAGCACCAGACAAGATATTACAGTGTTGGCCGTACTCCAGACTCCATCTCTATGCACAGTCTGAAGAATGGATTGTAAACTTATGTATCACATTCGATTAGATAAAGAGCCTTGGGCATTTTATAGTCGTAAAATGGAGAGGTGGATTGTACTCTTCCTTTTGGTTGAGAGCCAGATGTAGATTCTGTCTTGATTATATGTTCTGCCAACAACAAACACATAAGCTATAAATGGCTTACCTAAGCAGTTTGGTAGTCCCATTAATATGATAATTAATCTACTTTTTTTCTTAAATGTGAGATATATTGACAGCTCTAGCAAATGTTTGAGGAAAAACAGCATGCTTGAGAGTAAAGAAAATTCATCCCCAAATTATATGTGTCATTTCCAGTCCAACAAAGAAAATATCTAATTTAGGGTTAATATTTGCTACTGGGTTAGCAGTAGGATATAAAGGGAAACTTTAGATAATTTGATTTAAGCAGTTTATAATATGGGGTTCTGAAATGCAACCTGAACTAAGGAGGGGATGCTACAAAGGAGGTTGGTTTATATTCTCAAACTGGAGTATTTTTTTTTTTTAAATCCCTAAATCATTGAATCCCATAGCTAAAATCACTTATGTTAGATTCAAAAGTACAGATATTAAAATGTTGTCTGCTGCCTTTTTAGTATGTCCTCTCAACCTCCAACTAAGGAATTAAATTGATCTGGCTTTGCTTCTTCCTAGTTCTGGGGAAATGACTTATATTCTCTCACATACATTTGTACATACAGTCAAATACACAATGGTGGATGCATCCTAATTTGTATGGAAGACACACACATACACACACACAATTGAGCATCAATGAGTTCAGAATAGAAATGTATATGTATTTATATGTATCAAGGATAAATTGAAATGAGGGAAAATGGAGAAGTAAGAAATATCTACCGATGCAAAATTGTTGAAGAGAAAAAATTGTCAAAGATTTTGCTTTGTTTTTAAAACTGTTCAATAAAAAAATATTTTTTTAAAAAAAGAAATTATAACAGTGGCCTTTAAACCTGCTTTTTTATGGAGCAAAGGAATCACAATCCAGTTTGAATAAATTAATATATTGGTGTTCTCTTGCCAACTCTGTTTGTGGGCATATCTCTTTTTTTAGATTTCCAAGTGGCAACTTGTGGATCTGAAGAGCTAATTCATGCCTACCTTGTGGACAAAGTAGATTTCTATTGTTTTGAGGTTTCCCTTTTGCAGATCCATGTGAGTTTCAGAGTCCTCTGAGAACAAAGTGTGAGTTTAGGTTGCTGTATAGATGAAGCATCCCTGAACGATTGTTGTCTTAATTGTGAAGAGACTATAGTTCCAAGAACTCATAGCTAGCAATTTTTCCAATATCTTTGAATGGCACTCAGTTGTAGAAGATTGATAAGCAGACCCTTTTTGAAGCACCGTTGTCTAAAAAGAGGGAAATCAGCTGCCTTCCAGCTTCAGGCAAGTGGTTCTCCTATTCCTTTCTCCCTCTGATTGGTCCTGGTTAGAGATGTAAGAGCATCCTTTTCAGGCCATCAGGATTCAGGCCATCGCACCTTATATAGTTGTCCATTTATAGTTGTGTAAATATGTCTATGGAGAGTCTCAGTCATGAAAACCACCACTTCATAAATACACGGCACAGGAGAACATAGGAGAACAAACCCATCAGGACAAGATTCAGCAATCCATCTGCATTTAAAAGTCAAATGCCACCCTTTTGAAAATAGAAAAGTCCATATTTTGGAAAAGGAGGACCACTGGTTTGAAAGAGGCCATCTATGTCAAAATTGAACAGCCCCCTCTCAACAGAGGGGGAGGGATACAACATCATCTATCTCCAATCTATATCACAGTCCTTTCAGCAGTTCCAAGAAAGCTCCACACCCATTTTCACTGCTCAGGTGACCCCGAGGACACAGATAAACCTCCAAGTGGCCTCAGCAACTCCCTAAAAGAATGCAAATGACCAGCTGTCTGCAAGAAATATAAATCCTTCCATTCCCCACCAACCAGTCAGAGCTGAAGAAGCTTCTTGGATGAGAAGCAAAACGTCTTCAAAGAAAAAAGAAGAAGAAAGTCTAGTTGCCTCTTGAAAAAAGCACCTTTGGGACTGTTTAAAAGCAACCTTTTGTTTTACAGGAGTACAGTGGCATCAATAAACTTCAGGGCTCCAGTAAAATATTTGGAGCCCAAATCTCCCCATTGATTGTTGTTGTATTTGGATCAGTCACAATGTGTTGAAAGATAGTTTTGTGAATATACTTCATCACTTGCCATGGCAGCTGCTGGTGTGGTAGCACTCTGCAGTAAATTAGATGGCAGTTAAAGTGAGATTTTCCACAATCAAGAACAAAGCAGGACCGGTTAGTATGAGGACAGCTTGTTCTTGCTGCTAATATGCTTAAAACTTGCTGTGTATAATTTGAAACAGCTCCTGTGCAAGGATGCTGCTTTTGGTTTCTGCGGTCGAGGGCTAAATCGAAACCAAATGGAAGGGGCTGAAGAAGATGATGACAAATTAGATACTGACATCCTCTGCTTTGCTACAGAGAGATCCTTCTTCTTTCATTCCTAGTATTAGTATTGATTTAAAAGTTAATTTCCCACAATATTAAAGTACTTAATGGAAGACAGATGACTGAAAGCTTGAATTTCCAGCCAGCTATTTGCTGAAGGAAAATTCACTAAAAAAAAACCCAAAACCCTATCTTGCGTATCCAATGCAAATTATTTAAAGGTGTAGAAAGCTGAAACAGAAAAAAAAAGTTGTTTAGTGCTTCCTTAATGGTTGGCTCTGCTATATCACAAGAAAAGCATCTCTCTCCCTTTCCTTCTATTGGACAAAATAATATTGAGTCCTTTGATAGAAAAACAAGGTGGATAGAGCAATCAATATGGATCAGTGGTGGGTTGCTCCCGGTTCGGGCTGGTTTGCGCAATCCGGTAGCAGTGATGCTGTGACGTCACCGAACCAGTTCTCTGTACCCAGGTGCTGAGCCCACCCGCGCACCAGTACTTACGGTTCTCTGCTGAACGCACGCTCCACGCATGCGCAGAACACTTTTTTGAGGTTTTTTTCCCCCCAAAATTACTGCGCATGCGCGGAGTGCGCATTTGGTGCGCGCTCCAATCATGCACAAAAAGCGTGCATCATCAGAACCAGTAAGTAGAACCCATCCCTGCTGTTTCCCCAGCAATTGCTGCATTCTCCTTCATTGCCATTTGCTTAGTAAAACCTGTGCTTTCAAAGGCACGTATGATTGCTACTTTTATATTTTACATTTCTAAACTGCCCATATCCTTAAGAGGGGGATTCTTTGAGGTCCATATCTGCACAGTTTTAACAACTATTTAAAAAAAAATAGTGAACTGGTCACTGCTGAACAGTCCCTGAGGAACAATTTGAGGCTGATTTCAATCTGAATATGAATCAGCAATGTGACAGGATTGAAAAAAGGCAAATGTAATTTTAGGCTGCATCAACAGAAGTATAGTTTTCAAACCATATGAACAAACAATCCTAATGTATGCTTTAATAGCCAGACCCCATTTAAGTAATGTGTTCAGTTCAGAGCACCTCAATTTAAGAAAAAGTCAGTCAGACTGAAATGGGTTCATAAAAGGGCAATAAGAACATCAAGAGATTAGAAACTAAGGTCATTTTCCATGTTTGTGATTTATAACATCTTCTGGAGTCATCCAGCCATAATTTTGCCAGCATAATAATGTGAGCCAGCTTTATACTGCTTCAATGATACCTGGGTGATGCTATATGTCACTACTGTGGAAATGACCACAGGGTCATTCAAGGACAGATTGAGGAAAACTGGGTACATTTAAGTCTTGAAAAAAGACTAAGTGAAAAGAAATATCTTCACACAGAAGAAAGATATGGAACAATGGAGTCAAGATATAAGAAGAGCTGAGCACTTGAGTTGTGCTCAAAACTGTAAGCCGCCCTGAGTCTCTGGAGAAGGGCGGGATATAAATTAAAAAAAAAAAAGAATAATAAGAAGAGAGATTCCAGCTGAATCAGAGGTGATATTCAGCAGGTTCTGACCAGTTCTGGAGAACCGGTAGCGGAAATTTTGAGTAGTTTAGAGAACCAGTAAATACCATCTCTGGCTGGCCCTACTCCCATCTATTCTCTACCTTTCGAGTCCCAGCTGATCAGAAGGAAATGGGGATTTTGCAGTATCCTTCCCCTGGAGTGGGGTGGGAATGGAGAGTTTACAGTATTCTTCCCCTGCCATGCCCACCAAGCCATGCCACGCCCACCAAGCTATGCCCACAGAACTGGTAGTAAAAATTTTGAGCTGAATGTTAAAAAGAGAAATTAAACTTGAGAAATATGGTGAGCTCTCCTTGTCATGTCTTAAGCAGAGTAGATAGTTTCATCTACACCCCTGCACTGAGCAAAAGTTGCATTTTGTGGCCAAGGTGACCCCTTTCAATTCCAATCTCCTCTGGATGCTGCACTCACCAAGAAAGGCAAAAACAAACAAAACAAACAAACAAAATAACCATACAATTATCCAATTTCTTAGACTTCTACCAACTACAATATGGAAGACTTTTCATTCACAACTCAGTCAGGTTAATACAGCATCCTGAATATTTGTTTTCAACATCACCATGACTGAAATCATGGCAGCTGCATTTTGATTCTTCCAAGTTGTGTTACCCTGTCTGGATGTATATTTTTAAGAGAAAAAGATAGCACTAATAAACAGTACACTAATCATGTTTGGAAAAAGTAAACATCATCACCAAAATTATTTGGACTGTATTTCTTGTTTAAATAAAGTGCAACTTGGTACATGCATTAAAAGATCAAGTTAGAACAAAAGTAAACTGAAAGATGATCTGGGCTTTTATTTAGGATATAAATGTGCAGAATGAAGAAAAGATGACCTTCTTAGATTACATATGCAGTCACTGCAAAGAAATTGCTCGATTGAGAAAGATGGCTCACTATCTAAGGGAGATGGTTCTGTTAATTATAATAAAGTATTCTCCATATTGCAGTAATTTTTAAAGTGGACAATATGCCTCAGCAATAGCGTCTGCCTTTGTTTCTGTTTTTTAAAAAAAACAAAGTTATAAAATTGGGTCTGGCTATGTGGACGCCTTGACCTACAATCATGATGATGATTTAGTATTATTTTAACTATTATCATTTTTATTTATTATAGGTTTATTCTCCTTATTGGTACAAAAAGCAGCAGTGTGGGTGGCATGTCCTTGTTATGTTCATGCAAGTTTCCACTTGTGTTTCAAACCTCTGAAGGTACAACTTCATGGCACAGAACTGGGTTACTTGAGGGACCATTTTCTCTCACGAACATGTCCTACAAGTTCCCACAGGGAAGGCTTGCTCCAGGTTCTTTTTTTTTAAATCTTGGCATCTTATGAAACCCAGGAAGTGTGTTTTTTCTTTGGTTTCTGTTTCTGTTCTGAGGGGTCTTTGGTGCTTTCTGAGCTTGATTGTTTCCTTGCAGATGTTTCATTACCCAAACTAGTGCTCTGCTGATACTACCTAGTGTGGGTGATGAATTGTCTGCAATAAAACAACCAAGCTCAGCAAGCACCAACGACCCCTCATTTCAACCCTGACCTACAAATATTCTCCTTTATTGGTTTCCTTGTTCTCTAGAATGTGTTTCCCCTATTATACAACAGAATCCAATTCACTTAAGGAAACCCTTAAGACTTAGCTATTCCCTCAAGCATTAGGGACAGCTGGTTGGAAGTTCCTTCCTGAAGGTTGTTTTTTTGTGCGTTTGGCCATCATTTTATATTTACATTTTACATTGTTTTTCTTTTTTCTTTTTGTTTAGTTTATTTTTATGCTGTATGCTTCCCAGAGTCAAATTATTTTTGTTGTATGATTTTATAAATCTCATAAACAAACAAATCAAAGTTTTCTGGGAAAGTAGAAGTCTGCTTAATATGGTATATTGGCAACAAATCAATTATGTGAAATATTAATTATTAACTAATGCCTAGTCTCTAATGAGCTATGAACATAATACAATTGACATGGAAGACAAGAGCCCTGAACCTCAAAAGAGCTAATTAATGTCTGACCGAATTAGTATTTTGCAGGAAGCAAGAGCACCTATTTGGGGTGGGGACATATAAACAAAGTCAAGATGGCAGTACTGATCACCTGATTTAAACTCCTCCGCTTTTAAAGGTGTATTGCCGTTTTGACTTTTTACAGCAGCCACCTTGACTTTTTGACTTGCCCCTGCAAATGCCATTGACAGTCGTAGAGAAAAACTGGCAGATTGGATAGGGAAGATACAGAACCATCCAAGGAGTCAATGGCAAACTCTTTACTGACTTTGGACCTGGAACTCTCCACCCAACCTGGGGGATTGGTCTGGGGATAAAAGGAAGTGAAATCCCCAAGTGAGCAGCTTTGAGCGCTTAGAAAAAGGGTGGAATATACATTTAATGAACAGTAATAAATATATGAATACAGGTTGCAGACAGTATCTTACAACAGGTATTTATCATGTTTACTTAATGAAACTTCCCCATCCAAAGGTAATGAACTCTGAAATGGTAGCAAGAAATGGAGGAAGACATTACTGCTCCTACTGTCTAATCCATCTGGTAACCCTATTATGGCAGTCCTCATTTAATGTCCACAATTGGGGCTGGAATCTCAGTCTTTGAGTGAAACTAAGTGACATGTCACGTGACTGCCCACGAGACTGCTTTAGTTAATGACTACAATCCTGGCAGGAGTGCCAGCTAGGAGTAGCTATTAAATGATCATGCAGATGGAGTCTCAGGAAAAGAGCCCAAGGTTCCTCTTGTAGGGCAGGGGAGACTCCGGAGCTGAAAATCTTTTCTGCTGAAATTCAAGTAGGATTTTCATCCCCGGGGAGAGATACTTGCACTATGGCCTGTGCTGGGCATCCTAGGGCCTCCCATGCCCACCTGAGCCATCCTGCACTCTTTACCTTACTACGCTGCCTCTCTGCTTGGATTTCAGCTCCCTCTTGTCTTTAGGAGCTGGTTGAAAGTGCTGTCTGCCAATGGAGTTCAGCATTTCTCCAAGTATGGAAGGGAATATCTTTGGCAAGGTACAGAACTTGAGCTTCATTTCTTCACCCCATGAGAGTATGTCAGCTCTGTGCATGGAAAATAATGCCTTTGGGGGTGCAGATCTTCAGGATCTGAACTCTATTCCTTCACCCTGCTGAAGGAGTTCAGCTCTGTCCATCAGGCAGCTATTTCAGCCAGCCCCCAGAGATTAGAGAGAGCTATCCTGCAGGCAGCAGCAGCCTGTAACCTTTCCAGTTGGCTTCCCCATTGATATTTTGGGAAAGCCGGCAGAGAAGATTGCAAATGGTGATTATGATCATGACACACTTGGCAACTGGTCATAATTGCAAACAGGTTGCCAAGCACCCAGATTGAATAGAATAGGATAGAATAGAATAGAATTCTTTATTGGCCAAGTGTGATTGGACACACATGGAATTTGTCTTGGTGCATACTCT
>JANHFM010004341.1:367182-382624 GCA_032468115.1 Grayia smithii
TAATTATCCTCTGAAGTCTCTGTCTGTCTTGTTGGGTTGCAGAACCAAACCAGACAGTTATAGAGGTGCAGATGAGGGACTCAATGATTCCTCTGTAGAATCTGGCAATTAGCAGATTGGCATTAGGAGCCTGAATCTCAAGATTTTGTGGTAGGTATTTAGTAATGTATACTGAGTATTAAAATACTTTTCAGATATACATTGCTTACACACTCATTTCACATTCTTAAAATAGATATAAACCCATTTGGAAGGTGAAGGTTAATAATCCTTTTTGATGATAATTCAGTAGAAAGACATGTTTTTCTTATTCTGTAACTGAATCTTCTTTCATGAATATTTTCTTTTTTTTCCTCAGCAGTAATTGTACCATAATTCATTTTATTGTGGATTTCTTTTGCAAAAGGCGGCATTTATTTTTAGAATTTTTCAAATTGGTTTCAGAGAAAGAGAAGGTTGGAATATAAACCCCCTTTGATTTAATTGTTCCGATGTAAAATAAATGCATATTGTATTTGCACATCTGAGCACTTTAATTGCATGATGGTATTTTAAATGCAAAGATAAGAGCAAAATAATATAGACAGAATACAATTTGAAATTATTACTACCAGTTATTGTGGATGGATGTAGGTACTTCTAAAATAATTTGCACTTCTACTATTCACCTGCGTGTCTTTTTTCCCCCTAGATTTCTCATTGAGCAGGAAAAAAATGTACTGCTGCTTTAAGAGCCACCTTAGCTTTAATTACCGGTAATCAACTCTTTAAAGTGGTAGCATTTTTTTTTTTGCCTTCCTTGTAGTTTGATTGATTGATTTGCTTGTATATTTTGCAAGGAAGGTGGGAGAAACTCTTTAGGATCAAGAGGACCTTTTGTTCCTTCCTAGGGAGACAAAAAATAAAATAGACATTTTATCTGAAAATAAGATAGCACGTGGATGCTACTGTCTTTTTTAAAAAAGCCTGTAACAACAGTATCCTGAAAGTGAAATGTAAGTATTGAGGTTTGTTGGAAGAAATGTCCATCTGGGTTCAGTTACAAGTAGAGAGAAAGTCACTGGAAACATGGAGACTGCTTGAAAAGATGGTTTAATGGTGGATAGGACCACATGGTTTTGAGGTCCTGGGCAAAAAGGCACATGGGTGAGAGAGAGATTTATACCCTCTGTTGGGCTTTGAATTTGAGCTTCTATTCTGATTGGTTGTCAGACTCCCATTGGGCCATGCAGGGGTAACTTTGTAGGTTGTCTTTTGAGTCCCTGGCTTGGTTGAGTCTTGCTGGGTGATGCAATCTCCCCAGGTGCCATGTGGTGAGTTCTGTTGCTAGATGGGGAGAGGGCTAATCGTATCTTTGTTGGATCTTGGGTGAGGGCATTTGCTTATGAATAGTCCTAGCTATCTCTTTATATCTTAAGTGCTGACATCTGCTGTGGGCTATTGAGAGTGTGAGGGCTTCCTGCCTAAAAAACATGTTTCTCTACTTCTCATCCAGGGAGCTATAATATTCTGCCTTTTAAATATTTCCTAGAATATTTCATTCTTCCAGGAGAGAGGTGGGTGCTAACTTCCTACAGGTTCCAGATATGCTATGTAACAAGATTCCATAATTTGAGAATGGATTTAGAAAAGGTATTGTTAAACTTATGCTTAGAAATAGAAAAGAATGGATTTTTAATATGTAAATTTACATTAATGATATAATAACAAAATACACTGGTGATTATTCAGTGTAAAAGCCTATATAAACAAACAAAAGGATTTGGGGGGAAAAGGGATAAAAGCTTAAAATACAAAGTGATTTACAAATTTTAATTTTCCGGTATTTTATTAGTTAATTTATCAGGTAATTAGTAATTGTATAATTAGTATTATATTATTTTAAACAATAAATTGCTTTTAAGCTTTAAACAAAGCATGACAGTCAGCAATCATGAGCAAATCAATATACATCACCAAATTGGATTATACAATGCAATAATTTTTTATCTGTATTTGTAAAAGTATGTTTTAACTGAAAAACCCTGCAAAATTGAAGTATAAACTCTAAGCATAGAGAAACCTTAATACTGGATGTGGTACAAATCCATTTGTAAAATTGTAATCCAGGAGTGGTTTTCAATTTAAATTAAATTCTGTATCATTCATTTTATTTATTTTTGAAACTTGAAGATATTCTAGAGATGATAATCTATTTTTCCAGTGAGCAATCAAAATTGAATTGAAAAATAGTGATAAATTTGGCAAGACTATAAAATCACTTATTTATCAAGAGTATAGCCCAATTGAACTACGTTTATGTCACCCTGCAACCTTTTCTTAGAAAAATAACTCAATCTTTAAAAATTAAATAGGTCATTTAAATGAATTTTCACTCCCTGTCAACACATTTCTGCTTCCAGAGCGTGAAGTCGGAGTCAAGTATTTTGAGATTTAAGCATTCGAACATGTATCCACAGGTTCTTAATCTTGGATACTTTGGATTAAGTTTGATTGCACTTAGTTTATTAGTGCCTGAACAGGAAAAAGCAACTTAAGGTGAAAGTATGCAGTTTACCAGATGTTCTGCCTACTAATAGTAATACTAATAGGGGTGTGCATTCTTTTACATTAAAGGTTTGAAAACGTATGCATCAACAAATTCTGAAGACTGAATTATCCTTTTTATGCAGATATTTATCGTGTGTTGCTTTTCACCCCAGTTCATACAGCA
Source organism: Grayia smithii (assembly GCA_032468115.1). Lineage (NCBI taxonomy): Eukaryota > Metazoa > Chordata > Lepidosauria > Squamata > Grayiidae > Grayia > Grayia smithii. Next base: position 369,896 of record JANHFM010004341.1, read on the forward strand.
TTATGACTTATGACCACAATTGAAGCCAACGTTTCTGTTGTTAAGTGAGACAGTTAAATCATTAATGCGTTTTGCCCCATTTTACAACTTTTATTGCCACAGTTGTTAAATGAAACACTGCAGTTATTAAGTTACTAACACAGTTGTTAAGTGAATCTGGCTTCTCCATTGACTTTACTTGTCAGAAGGTCGCAAAAGGGGATCACATGACTCAGGGACACGGCAACCGTCATAAATATGAGTCAGTTGCCAAGCATCAAAATTTTGATCACCTGACTATGGGGGTGTTGCCATAGTTGTAGGCGTGAAAAAGGCCATAAGTCACTTTTTTCAGGGTCGCTGTAATTTCAAACAGTCACTAAATGAACTGCTGTAAGTGGAGGACTACCTGTATTTATTTTATTTTATTTATTTATTTTAATTCAATTTGTATGCCGCCCGTCTCCCGAAGGACTCAGGGCAGCTCACAATAAAAATATAGAATATACAAGAAAACATAGATGACATAACAGGACAAAACAAGGTAAAAGCAGACAAACAACTGGACAATACAAAGTTAAAATGGGGCCAATAAAATGCGAATTCATAATTAATTAAAAATCCTAAAAATCCTAAAAACAATTAAAAGTCAACCATAGCCAACTTGGTTAAAAAGCCACGTCTTCAGGTCGCGGCGGAAGGAACGGAGGTCAGGGGCGGTCCAAAGTTCAACGGGGAGATCATTCCACAGTTGTCTTAGACAACTCCTTATTCTTTGGACTTAATCTTTATTTATCTCCCAGAGAGCAGGTTGAGAACCAATCAGTTGCAGTTCCTAGGAAGGTTGGTTAAGGCTAGATATTAGGATGAACTTCCTGGCTTTATAAGCTGGTGAGCATTTCTTTACCAGAGGTATTCTACCAGAGGCTGAATTCCACCAGAGACTGAATTGTCATAGTAAATCCTGTACTGTCCTTCTGAAAAAAATAAATAAATGGAGGACTGAAGAAGGAGCCAATGACTGTAGTGAAGAATGAAGTGCTAGTGAGCAGACTGGGCTCTTCTAACTTTTCCAATCAAAGAGAGGATTTGAGATCACCCACAAGTGCTCCAGACAGCTGCTCTTCATAGCAATCTTAAGTGGGCTTAGAGCTCTGGGAGATGAGGAAATAGCCATCTTTCTCAAATTATGTGAAAGAACATTATGTTGGGATATCTTCTTTTTATTCTTTCTTTTAGGTTTTTTTTAGTTCTTACTATTGCATGTATAATCTTTAATAAAAATAATGTTTAAAAAGTAGATCCTGTACTAAGTAGGAGTTGAAACTAAATGTCTATGGAGATTCTCAGTCATCCAGGTCATGGTTGTCCTAAAGGTGCTTTTTCAAGAGGCAAATGGACTTTCTGTTTTTTCCTTGAAGACATTTCACTTCTCATCCAAGATGAGAAAAAGCACCTTTGGGACAAGTTGAGACTAAATGATCTCAAATGTGATTTCATGAACTATATTTCCTTCTGCCTCCATCTCTACGTCTTTCCTCCAATTACCATTAGGTTTCTCTCTCTTAAAATAAACCTAGTGCTTTTATTTCATCAGTCTTCAGGGATATCATTTAAAGTGTTGGGTTGGGATAGAGTAAAAAAAGATGCAACAACTATCCAAACTCTGCTCTTGGGTATATTTAAACTTCAAAACCCACTCCAAGCCTCTTTTATAAAGGGCATTTGTTGTAGTTCTCTCTTTATATTGCATTATAATGGTTTTTATTATAGTTAGGTTTTTATGTCCGTAATTATTATACTATGCTAATTCTGGTTTTAATCCTGTTTTATGATTGTTCTGTATTTTATTTTTCTTTAGAGTCATTGGCCATGAGCACTTTTGTGTGGAAAAAGGATAGTTATTTTCACTATTGTTGCCGCTACCACCAAAGTTGTAATTTATGAACTGAATAGCCAATAGAGATATAACTGAGCATTTACCTTGCTTTTGTTGTCCTGCAGTTTCTATATTTTTCATCAGTTGATGGTGACTTTTACAAAGAGGGATTTTGCAGGTGAAGTGGCTGTCAGTTCTCATATCTTCATTTTGAACTGGGTGCCATTAAATGAAGCTCAGTAGCCAAACAGATTCATTGCTTCTACATCATTTCTCTGTTGGTAGAATACATAAACAACAGAGTCTTTTGCACTTATATCCTACTGTCATTTTGTAGGCTTCTCAGAGGCTCCTGGTGGACTACATTGGGAACAGAAGTTTGGACTAGACTAGATTTGGGTCGTAGATTTTGTTTCTTTTTTTTTCCTGAGAAAGCTCAGTTTTTAATAGGGCTGGAAGGTCCATTAGAGGTCTTGTACACCAACCTCCAACTCCAGTGAAGAAATTCTCATATCATTTCAAACAAATGGTTGTCCAATCTTTACTTGGAAACCTCCCGTTGATTTCAAGAGGTAGGCTGTTCCATTGCTTAATAGCATTCATGGTGGGGAAACTACTTTTTCTTTCAAGTTTGAAACTTCTGTAAAGTTTCCACCCATTTGTTTTTGTCATCTTCAGATGCTTATCTTCCCTGTGGCGTCCCTTCATGTAGTGGAATACTGCTATCATGTCTCCCCTCAGTCTTTTCTCCTTTTAGGCTAACTACTTGTAGGATTTTTCCCTATTCAAATTCTGAATGAAGCAAGCATTCCTTTCTCTAATCTACTATGCAGTATGATACATTACCTATATGGCTGGACTCAACATTAGGCAAAATATAGAAGCTATTTATTTATTTATTTATTTATTTATTTATTTATTTATTTAATTGCATTTCTATGCCGTACTTCTCCCGAGGGACTCAGGGAAGCTTACAAACAAGCAATGATAAAAACAATTAAAACCAAACAACATAGAAAACATAATAAGACATACAGCAACAACAACCACAATGACAACAACACATTAAAAAGGGGTATAGTAGTAAAATAAGCCAAATACAAAAGGATAAAAAACAGTCAGTCGTATCCCGCTTGATAAAACAACCACTTCAAGCCGCGACGGAAGGAGCGGAGGTCAGGGGCTGTCCGGAGATCTATGGGCAGATTGTTCCACAGGGTCAGCGCTCCCACTGAGAAGGCTTTCTCCCTGGGGGTCGCCAGCTGACATTGTCTGGCTGACGGCACTCTGAGGAGGCCAACTCTATGGGAGTGGACCGGGTGCTGGGAGGATGTTTGAGGCAACTAATAGGGATGGGTGTAAATTAAGAGTTGCTGCTTAATTATATATAAACTATGAGCACTTCAAAGTGTTATTCTGGTTCCAGCTGGCCACCCTTTATAGTGAGTAGCTAACCTCAATATAGGTAGTCTTTGACTTATGACTCTAATGGAACCCAGAATTGTGGTTATAAGTTGTGGTTGTTTGGCATGTGATCATATCTAATTTTGCAACCTTTTTGTGGCAATCATTAAGTGAAGACCATGGTTATTAAATGAGAGCACTGGGTTTTTTTTTTTGCCAGAAACTGAAAGTCATCATCATTTTCTTTTAATGACCCCATAATCCCTTGTGGGGTGGAGTCTGGGCAACTGAATGGAGCTGAGTGTTTACTGTCCAGATGCCCTTCCTGTCGCCAATGGGGAGCTTTGTTCAGCAGATATATTCTCATTGTGTCCAGAGAGAGAAATATCTGCTTCTACCTAGGATTGAACTCACAGCCTCCTGATTGTGAGGTGAGAGCGCCACCTATAGGCCAGCACACCACTCATGCCAGAAACTGGAAGTAAACATTGAAAACTGGCAAAAACTGCTGAAAATCATGGTCATGTGACTGTGGGACACCACAATTGGCTATAAATGTGAGCCAGTTGCTAAATGTCCAAAATGTGAACACGACTGTGCATGTGTATGCTAGTGCTAGGGATAAATGTGAGAGAAAATACAACTGGGTCTGCTGGGTCTCAGCAGAGTAATGGTAGATGTAGATGGATAAATGAAAGCTTCACCCAAAGCTTTCAGGCAAAAAGGTGAGAAAGAAAATATAGCCTAGGGCCAGTTTAAGTGTCAGCCAAGTCACAATCCCGGAATCCTAACAGTCACCTCCCAAATCAGAATTCAGGTCCCACAGGAAAGTACAAGTTTGGCCAGAATCTACTAAGTCTAAATTTTCATAGCAAAATTCAAGATGCCTTATTAGAAAGTATGGAAGCTGTTTTTTTGGCACTGGATTACTCCCAGAAGGAGAGTTTTATTCAAAACTCCCCTCACTCTCCCTTAATTCAGCTCCAAATGCAGATTTGCAATCAGGATACCTTTCTTCCCAAGGAGCTTTCCCTTGGTATCTTGTACACCTGTGCCTTATAACCCTTACCTTCTTATTTTAATGACACAAGGTGAGATGATAAGGTCACAGGTCCAAACTTCAAAAGGACCATTACCTTGAGTGCTGGACCATGGTCCCTTGCATTAGTGTGTCAGGGTTCCAACGGATGCCCTAATTAAATCATGAGCCTCGAGCCTCAAGCTTCAAAAGAAATCCAGTCATTTATTAGGAGCTTCATGTTGGCACGTTCCAAGTGAAACCAACTCTGACCCCACATAATTTATGACCCAATCTTGATCCTGTTTCCCCCCTACCCCCAGGGTGTGTCATCAGTCACATTCACCAACAGAACAATTTCGTGGGTTGTGGAGATCACTCCCCTCAGGCCGCTGTGGGTAACTCTGGGAGAGAGCCTTGACAGAGATATGTCTGGAATGCACTTTTGTTTTTGGCTGCCGTGCTGCTTTGCCATTTTCCCATTCCCCTTGCCTATGGCAACTTGAGAGCAGTCCAGGGATGCTTTGCGAGTTGACATTGTAGTCCCTTCCAAGGACTCATCTGGCTTCTCTTCCTCTTCTGGAGAAGAGACTTGAAAGCTACAATGGGATCTGACTCTGATCAATATTGAGATGTCAGGTTGGTCTCTGAATTTCATAAACTCTATCTGAAAAAAAGTAGAAAATAATATAGAAGATGTCGAGGTTTTATTTTGGAAAGATAAGAAATCTGGGTACATTCTCCTGCATACATGTAGATCAGTGGTTATAGGGGCCTGAGAATTTTCATCCAGGTTGTAACTAATTGGGCAATTATTAACTGAACAGAGAGAAAGATTGCTGCAATCATTGGCTGTTTCAGAAGCTGGAGAAATATTACTTTGCTTAACTGTTTGTGTATTTCAAAGTAGTCACAGAACTGATGTTTTATGCTATTATTATATACCCTTCAAGTATGTGGGAGGAGAATCAGAATTTTTTTTCCTTGACATGGAAATGGCTGGTGTGATTATAGAGATAAATTAGGTATACTGTGTCACTAATGAAGGAATTAAATGGCATTATGAATATGGATTATGCCTCTCCCCAAGGTCAGAGATATATTTTAATATGATATAGCTGTCACTCATTGCTATTCAAGTTGGTCTACCTCAGCTTTGGCATCAAAGGCTATTAAGAAAGAGGAAACAGAAACGACACAAGGGTTTGAGAAGCAAAAGTTATCAGTTATATAATTTCCCTTAAGAGGAATTAAAGCAGCAGGGAGGGCCGGTGCTTCATTTCATCCAGCTGCATGACTATTAATCTTATAAATATTGTTTGAATTTGTCATGAATTTGTCATGAATTTAAAATAAATGCTTCTTAAGTGAAGAATTAGCAGATAGCCAGTCTCCGGATGAAGCAGTGTCATATTAAAACACAAACACACACACACACACACACACACACACAGAGAGAGAGAGAGAGAGAGAGAGAGAGAGAGAGAGAGAGAGACAGAGAGAGAGAGAGAGTATAGATGTGGAGTGAACTGTTGTTTGGATTCCTTCTGAGATAAATGCATATCCCAGCACTTCTACAATAATCAGAATGGAAATTCTCCTTTGCCACTTCGAGTTCTATGGAAAAATTCTTCAGTTCTTTTTTTTTTGAAATTTAAAAATATTTAAAGAATAAAATTTAATAATTATTTTCCATAATTTTTCATAATTTAAGATTAACATGACTTTTGATAATGTTAATATTGCTAATAAAATAAATTTATAGCAGTATTTAATATAAATATTAAATTAAATTATTAAAATTTTACCACATAGAAGAGGATGGGAAATGAGAAAAGATATAGTGGATGCAAAATAAAATGCTAGTAAACAAAGAGAGAATTTACAATTATCATAAAATTTAAAATTCATTATTTCATTAATTAAATAATTATTTGAAAACATAAAACTCATTCTATCATCTTTAAAAATAAGTGCAAATCACTACAAATCTGTAAGCATCAATATTTATATTTATATTGGTCATCACTACTTGTCATTATCCAAAAAAAATGCATACAATTTTGTTCTTGCCTTTTGCACATACTACCAGTTGTACCGGCATTGCAATAGCAGATCTTTGGCACCAGAGGGCGATATAGTCTTATCATTCAACAAATCAGTTTTAATATCTAAACACTTAAAGGTTAGAGTTCCAGAAAAATAAAATGTTCAATATTGTTCAGGTTAAAAAAAGAAATATTGATCAAGTGGAGTTAGCTCACTTTGAAAGGTTAGAAGATTTGTTCACTAATCAGATTTGATATAAATTATCTTCTGCTTTGAACAAAGTTCAAAAGTAAGTGATCAGATCTCTTCAAATTAAATAAGAGCTCCAAAAAAAAATAAATAAATACTGTGTTTTTCTGCATGGCACCAGCAACAATTTCAAGGAAAAGTCTGTAGGAAGATCAGGATTTGTTCTATATGAGATTAATATGATGCTCTAAAATGAGTCTGAATGTTCTCCATTGTAACCAATGGGCCAGAGGTTAAAGATCAAGATCCAGATCAAGAATCACAGTGCTCGCTCTCTCTCCCTCCCTCCCTCCCTTTCCCTCTCCCTTTCCTCTCCTCTTCCTCTCTCCCTCCTTCTTCCCCACTCCTCCCCTAATGGAATTAGAACAGTGTTTCTCAACCTTGGTGACTTTAAGATGGCTGGGGGATTCTGGGAGTTGAAGTCCACCCATCTTAAATTCACCAAGGTTGAGAGACACTGAATTAGAAAGTCCGCAGTCTTAGCAAACCCTAAGGTGAATATATGCTATTTTCACTTCTTATCACTGTTTTTCTTTTGGTTCCTCAGCCCATTCATCCCTTACTCTCTTCCCAAACTCTCTAAATCTTTCATCATATTTTCTGCTATTAGGTTTTGCTCTATACAGTTAAACAGTGATATAATATTTTCTTGGTCTTTATAGCATATTGAAGAAAATGAAACAAAACCAAAAATCTTGTGTTTGGTAAAAATACCTTCTTGACCCAACACCAACAATGATGTCATTCTAACAACAGGAGACTGGAATGCCAACGTTTGAAGTAAAATTGTATCCAGAATAATACAAACGTTTGGCCTCAATGTATGATATAAGCAGAAGTCAGACTAATATAGTTCTGTCAATACTTTATTTTATAGGAGTGCAGTGGCTCATGTGGTTAGGATGCTGGGTTGACAATTTGCAAGCCCACATTTGAAACCTGAGTGCTTCTATGTGATGGGGTGAGCTCCTGTCATTTGCGCCAATGCCTGCCGACCTAGCAGTTTGAAAGCATGCAAATGTGAATAGATAAATAGGTACCACTTAATGGGGACCTGAAAGGAGCCACCAACTGGGCATTTCCTGGGCAGCCAGTGATGTCACTGACTAATCCTTTCATCACAGAAGTGCTTTGGGTCTTCCAACATGGAAGTATAGTATAATGCTTTATTTTTACAGCCTAGCAGATAACTATATACATGGACAATACTTGCTAGATAACACTGAAATAAAATTGATATATTCTGCCAGCAGATTTTTAAAAAATCTTTGTTTAACTTACATGGACACTATATAAGAAATGATGAAGTAGAAGAAATAGCAACTGCATTAGAATTGATGGGAGAAATGTCAACAACTTCAGGTATCCTAATAATACCACTTTGACGGTCAGAAGATAGAAAAAAAAGGAATCTCTTGTTCAAAATAAAAGAAGAAAATGCAAAAGGTTGTTTTCAGCTCAGTGCTAAAAATGATCTAAGATTATGCCAATGGGCAATGCCAGGTCAATGCAATAGACAGAGAAGATATTGAAGTAGTTATAGATTTTACCTTCCTAAAATCAAATAATTCCCTGAGATAGTGCCTGAAGCCATGAAGTAAAGTGATGTTTGCTGTTTGGGAGAAATACTCTGACAGATCTAGACAAAATATTAAAGTGCAAAGACAACAAAGGCTTGTATTGACATGACATGGTTTGTAACACATGGCTGTGAAAGCTAAGCCATCAGAAAGACTGAACAAAGAAAAATGGATTGCTTTGAACTGTGGTGCCGGAGAAAATTGTTCAGAATATCTCAGACCACTAGAAGTAAACATTATTCAATATTAGATGAAGTTAATCCAGGCTGTTCACTGGAAATACTAACAGTGAAGCTAATGCTTAAATAAACTGCAAAGGGCAAAAGTCATGGGAAGGGACAAAAGAACCAAAGCCATTTGGAAAGAATCCAATCAAACATGAGGTAGCGAGATTCTATAGTTTATAACATTAGGATAGTGCAGTGGTGAAATTCAATTTTTTTTTACTACCAGTTCTGTGGGCATGGCTTGGTGGGCGTGGCTTGGTAGGTGTGGCAGGGGAAGGATACTGCAAAATCTCCATTCTCACCCCACTCCAGGGAAAGGACACTGCAAAATCCCTATTCCCTCCTCACTCCTGGGGGAAGGATATTGCAAAACCTCCATTCCCACCCCACTCTGGTGCCAGCCAGAGGTGGTATTTGCTGGTTCTCCGAACTACTCAAAATTTCCGCTACCAGTTAGCAATAGCAATAGCACTTAGACTTGTATACCACTTCATAGTGTTTTTACAGCCCTCTGTAAACGGTTTACAGAATTAGCATATTGCCCCCAAAAATCTGGGTCTTCATTTTACCCACCTCGGAAGGATGGAAGGCTGAGTTAACCTTGAGCCAGTGAGATTCGATCTGCTGAACTGTAGCTAGCAGTCGGCTGAAGTAGCCTGCAGTACTGCACTCTAACCACTGCGCCACCTCAACTTCTTCAGAACATGTCAGAACCTACTGAATTTCACCTTTGGGATACTGTAAGCTTATAAAAACTCAAGCAGTAACTGCCAAGCTCTCAATCAAATGATGTCCATTGGGCCCTGAAGAATGAGAAGCAAATGAAGGCCAAGTCTACACTAACATTACTAGCAAAGTGATTCTCATACATGTCTCTGAAGTTGAAATGTGTTTGAATATTAGTAGCTTGGGTTGGTACTTAGACTGTTGGTTTGAACTCTGAGCTTGGCAGTCTGGTTTCAAACATTTCGTCACCATTCGAGGAGACATCGCCAGTGCATTTTGAATTCAAAATTGAATTTTGAATTCAAAATTCAATTCAAGGCACACTGACGTCTCCTCGAATGGTGACGAAACGTTTGAAACCAAATTGCCAAGCTCAAACCAACAGCCTAAATGCCTCTGAAGTGCTTAAAAAGGCCAGCAATTATTCCCCAGATCCTTCACTTCCAGACCAGCCACTGCACTGACAAACATGCTGAGTGGATTTCCTCCCCCCACATCCCCTTCCTATCTGGCTCGTAAGAATGCAGAAAGAGGCATCACATGTCTACATGGGTATGAATCAACCTTGCTGCAGTGAACGCAGGGATTTATATCTAAAAGCTCATCTTTCTTCATAAATTACTTTTCCTATAAGAGCTGATGTCTGTATTTTTAAAAAAATATTCATTGACTATATTTATGTCTCTGGCAACAGTGCGCTGTGAAAAATACTGTACATTATCTCCTGAAATGTCCCTATTTAGATGAGATAAGAACTAAATGGGTTTCTCCTTTGTGTTGTAATAAGCAATATTTTCACTTTTCTTTCCTTCAGTGCCTACATCTACACACACGTGCACAGACTTATACATGCAACCACTGAATTAAAAAAAAAAAGGAATAAAGAAAACATTAAGATGCCACAGTTTTGTTTTCTTGTCAGTCCTGATAGAAGTTCACATTTTACTGATGTTCTATAGGCTCAAAGCAATTAAACATTTTCTATTGTTGTTAACAGTGTGGTGTTGAAGTATCAACAAATGCTTTGGTTTCATTCTTGGAATTTGCATTTTTGGTCATCTGGTTTGATATTGGGAAGTAATAGGATTCAGCCATGGTTAGAATTTTTAGATAGGGTGACTTGTTAGCTCTTTGTGTAAATAAAAACACTGAGGGTTTGAAAAGCTGCTCCAGCCAAAAATCAAATAAGCAACAACTGAAGAAAGGAGTAGCTCAGAATTCCCAGTTTTAGATTCAAGACTTTTACAGTCATACTTAACTAAAGCTTATCCCAAAGGTGCTTTTTTCAAGAGGCAACTGGACTTTCTGGTTTTTCTTTGAAAACATTTCACTTCTCATCTAAGAAGCTTCTTCAACTCCTTGGATGATGAGACGTGAAACATCTTCAAAGAAAAAACAGAAAGTTCAGTTGCCTCTTGAAAAAAGCATCTTTGGGACAACTGTGACCCAGATGATTGAGAATCTCCATAGACATTTAACTAATACATACTTCCTCAGAAGTGATTTCAGTCACTGGTTAAAATTCTTTTAAGAACTGCCTCTCTGCATACCTATTTTGATGGAAGTGAATTCACTAAGGTTAATGGGATTCATTTCCGAATACATGCGGGTCAGATCAGGATATGACTTAATATGATATTTGAAATTAACGCATATACCACTTTGCATTCAAATGGTATAGCTCTGTGATGGCAAACCTATGTCATGCGTGCCACAGGTGGCATGTGTAGCCATATTGGAGGGCATGCAAGCTCAGCTCCGGTGCGCATGCGCACTGGCCAGCTGATTTTCAGGCCTTCTGGGCCCACTGGAAGTAGGGAAACAGTCTGTTTCCTGCTTCCGGAGGACCTCCGGGGGGTGTGCCTTCCCCAAGCTCCTAGAAAGTCTCTGGAGCTTGGGGAGAGAGAAAAATGGGTCATCACGTGCCAGGAGCAGGAGGGGAGGGAGTGTCATGCACGCATGTGCGGGGGAGGGGGGGCGCATACCCAACTTCCCCCTCCCAGCTCCTGGCACACGATGGCAAAAAGGTTCACCATCACTGGTATAGATGGATTCAATTCCCTCTCAATTCCAATTGATTTTACTCTAGTAGTTGTGGAAGTGATTTTGCCTTCCTCAAGTTTTCTCAATTTCTCAGTCTAGCAAGCAGCTCTACAAATTCCAGGTATGCTTCCATCCAACTCTTAAGAGAGACAAACCCTCCATTATATTCCTATAAACTGTCCCTCGAATTCGAAATGGTTACTCTATAGATTTTTAGCTGTTCTTTAGTGCAAATATCAATGCCATCGTCTAATTTCCCAGCTGTCCATCTGTAAGCATGTGTCTCTGTTCATTGATCTTTCTTTCCAGTGATGTTTGAAAACTGTTTGCATTTTTATCATTTAGTTGCAACTGAAAGGTCTCTATGGTTTGATTACCTGTCTGGCAAGCTGTGTGGAATATAAAGACATGAAGTTTTTATCTGAACAACTTAATCTTATCAGTAAAATTCAGGTAGAGAAAGATGGGAAGGGGAATCATTAACCAATGCTTTTCATTCATATTGGTGGAATGGGGAATGTGAGGAAAAATGCAGTCTCTTCCCCAGGATATGCTATGAGGCTGATAATGGTGCTATAAAAGATTTGACAGTTCAATCATATGCATTTCTACTTATATAAACTCTACTGTTGGGTAGAGCTTACTTTCAATGCATTGAATTGCAGCTTAAAAGTTTAAGGCCAAATATTATAGATATTTATATGTGGGAGGAAAGTTAAATTACTTTCAAGTAAGTATCTTGTTTGTACTGCAGACTTGACCATAATTAGGATTTTCTACTGAGTGAACATAAATCAAAAGTCAAGTAATATATCATTTTTTACCATAATTCTTACCCTTTCAGTCAGGATTCAGGCCTGGACCTGGGACAGAAATGGCATTGATCACACTTTTGGATGTCCTCTGGTGAAGGCAGGATTTTGCATCTGGACCTCTCTGTAGCTTTTGATACCATCAACCAAGGTAGAAGATCGGCTTTGAGGATGGGGGAGGAGGCAGGGTGTTGTGTTGATTTGTCTCCTTTCTGTGGTATTGATTCTAGTCCATGGTGATTGAAGAGAAGTCTCCAGAAGCTTCAAGTGGTGCAGAATGCAGTGGCATGGGCAGTTAGTTATGTCTGCTTCCAGAACAGCGCATGCTACATCTCTGTTCTGTGAGATTCATTGGTTGACAGTTTACTCCTGGATCCATTTCAAGATGCTGGCTTGAACCTTTAAAGCCCTTCATATCCTAGCGCTGGATTCAGTGGTGAAATCCAAATTTTTTTACTACTGGTTCTGTGAGTGTGACTTGGTGGGTATGGTATGGCTTGGTGGGCATGGCTTGGTGGGCGTGGCAGGGAAAGGTCACTGCAAAATTCCCATACCCACCCCACACCAGGGGAAGGATACTGCAAAATCCCCATTCCCTCCCCACTCCTGGGGGAAGGATATTGCAAAAACTCCATTCCCATTCTCTGGGGCCAGCCAGAGGTAGTATTTGCCGGTTCTCCAAACTGCCGTATATTCCGGCATATAAGACGACTTTTTAACCCATTAAAATCTTCAGATAAGTGGGGGGTCGTCTTATACGCCG
>JANHFM010004342.1:0-17040 GCA_032468115.1 Grayia smithii
ATATCTTTCCAAGAGAAACCTGTAGGCTTGCAAGTACATAATACCTACTCAATCAGGCTCTATGTTTATTTACAAATATCAAGATATTGATAAACACCTTAAAATGGGAAAAATTTGAACAATATGCAAAGTTTGAGTTCTGCAAAGCATTCAATGGTAGCATTTTGCAAAGCAGCCTAGTTGAGCAGAACATGCTTCCATGAAATTCTAAAGCAGAACCCTCGGAAAGACAAGATTTCCACTGAGACCACCAGCAAATCATGCACAGATATGTGCACATATGTGCACACACACACATACACACAAAGAGAGCGCCAGAATCAGTTTCCAAAATAGCTTTTTAAGATTTCTGAAGGACAAGCTTGTTTTAAAATGCTTGCACTTTATAAAGGACCTCTTCTGAATAAGTTATATATCACAACGCCATCACTTTTTCCTGGTAACAGAAAGCAAAAGGGGAGCTTTTTTTCTCTCTAATTTTCAAAGTGAATGTTTATATAAAACTAAAGGATGTTTATATATAAAAGTAAAGGATACTTTTATAAATATATTTTGAACTAGTATGTAATCTTGGGAAAAATAGCTTTGCTGATATGAATTGAAAATCCTAGCCAACCCAATTAAAACTAGAATTTTGCAATGTTTATGGAACAGCTCTGCTTGTGATATCTGCAACTTCAAAAATGGCCACTAGCTGGCATTTAGATGGACAAGTACTGGTATGGTTTGGCTTTCAAATGCAGGCTACTTATACTTTAAAAAAAAAGGGGGGGGGGGCTTAGCAGATTTGTTATTTATATGTAGAAGATCAACCGTCTGCCAAAATCCAAATGTAGTTTGGTGAGCAACCTCAACCAAAGTTATGAATCTTAACAGGAAGGTACCTATTGGCTTATTTGAAGAAAACAACAGACAATCCACTCCATCTAGTGGCTGTCCCTGAACAGTCTGAATTCCTATCAGTACATTTTTCTGTACTAAAAGAAGACAAGACTGAGTGGAAATTTGCTATGTAAACACTAAGGACATCTGTTGCAAGGAGATCTACTTGAAGAGCTATCAAAACAATTCAAAGCAATTTGCAATTTCCATCCCCAATGTCACAGGCTTAGCAAAGGAAGTCATTTCAAGCTAGATTTATTATTTATGGCCTTTGTTAAAAAGGTATGCATGTAAGTGATCTATACACACCTTAAGTGTTAAAAGAAACATTATGGACTTCACCTGATCACTGGATTGGGGGGGCAGAAGTGTTGTTCTCTCAGAAATATCAGAATTCAGGCTAACTTAATTTTTTTCTGTATCCGTTTTTGCCAAAGAAACACAAAGGCTCAAACCAGAAATGACTTGAAACAGAAGGGTTCTAAGAGGGGGATTCTGGGAGTTGTACTCTTGTGACAGCTGAAGAGCTAATTTAATGTAAAATCTCCTTCTTCCAATCTCTCTTTCAAAAAATGTAGACCTGCCCTTGAAGAGGAGGAAAGGTGCAAAGAACCATTAAGGGAAGACAATTGTCAAAACACAGTCCTGAGGAAGTGAAAAATGTGATAAAGAAATTTAAAATAGCCCTGCCTTCATTTTGTTTGATATATAAGGGAGTAGAGTAAAACTGATAGGCTTCCAAGATTTTGTTATTCTAACCTGTAACAATAAAGGGAGTTTCTGGAATCCCTGCTGCTTTTGTTTCTTGACCTTGCCTCCCTCAAAGAGTTGGCACATTCTCTCACACACATACCTACACAGTGCAACATAATAGAAAAGGAAATAGAAAAGGAAAGGGAGTAGCTGCAATCAACAGTCATGCCTGTTTTGACTAGTCTTTACTAATTGTTCAAATACTTGTACAACAATTCTCCTTATCCCATATGATTTCCACTTTGACTGAAGCTGACAAGATTAAACTACCCAGGTTGGAGAAGGTTAAACAAGACATTATCACACAGCGAAGATATGTCAATATTGTTTAGTTGTGGATCTACTTACAGGTTGAGGTTCAATTAAATATTGCCTTCTTTTGATTAGAATTCAAGAGAAGAATCATCTCTGTGCCACTGTACTATTATTCTTAGCATGAATGTGATGTTTTCCTTGATTGCAAATGCCACAACAGCTTTATACGAAAGGAAAAATTAAAACCCCAAAGTCCCAGAAGAAAATCTCAGCCTCCTAAACCTTAAAGTGGATCTAAAAGAATAGCTACATGTATTTCATTACACTATTTGTATACCAACTTTTTATTCCACTGAATAAAACGAGATATATGCATTCAGGCATGGTAGCTGTCCAAATGCTGAACCTGGTGCTCAAGAACAACTATCAGAAGAAAATAGCTGCCACAGATTGTCTTCTCTTTAACAGCACTATACATGTAGTCCTTGACTTACAGCAGTTCATTTAGTGACAGTTTGAATTTTCAAGAGCACTGACAAGTGACTTATGGCCGTTTTTCACACTTATGACCGTTGCAGCACTCTGAGGTCATATGATAAAAGTTCAGACACTTGGCAAGGGATGCATATTTATGACGGTTGCAGTGTCCTGGGTTCATGTGATCACCTTTTGGAACCTTTTGACAAGGAAAGTCGATGGGGAAACCAGATTCATTTAACCGTGTTTCTAATTTAACAACTGTGGTGATTAACTTAAAAATTGGCAAGAAAAGTCGTAAAATGGGGCAAAACCCACTTAACAAATGTCTCACTTAGCAACAGGAATTTTGGGCTCAATTGTAGTCATAAGTCGAGGACTATCTGTAGTTATGCGCAGCGATAATCAGTAATATAACTGTGACTTTATTATGCATTCATTTCCAAAAAAGGAAAAAAAAACACATTTGAAAGCAATTATAAGGAACCTTACCTTTTTTGCCCTCTGTCCTATATCAGGTGTTTTTGTAAGTAGTTTTTCAATCAAATATTCTCTAGTCTGTAAAGATCAAGATTGTTATAATTAAGTCTAGCTCCAAGAAGCAGAAGCATTCATATTGATCTCAAATCAGGGTTTACTTGCTGAATTAAATATTTTACCTTTGCTTTTTGGAAGAATTTGCATTTTAAAAGTTCTGCTGCAGTAGGCCTAAAAGATAGATTAAAAAAGGCAATTTAGAATATCATTCTAGCATTGTGTTGATGGACCAGGACTACTACATGTTATTTAGAAAACTCACCATTCAACATCTAGTGAAAAGTATTAAGAATGTATACTTGATTTCAATATCCTATGTTTTTCTTTTTTTAAAAAAAGATAAATTACACTTTATATGTAAGATCAAAATGATGAATATGCCAATTATAAAAACATGTGTTTACTAATATTGCTATCCATATTAAAAAGTTGTTTAAACAATTTCTTACAACCTATGTCAACTGTTCCCAGAAAACCTGGTGGTACAGTGGTTAAAATGCAGTATTGTAGGCAAACTCTACCCACAGCCTGGAGTTCGATCTTGATGGCGCTCAAGATTGACTCAGCCTTCCATCCTTCCAAAGTGGGTAAAATGAAGACCCAGATTAGACTGTAAACTGCCCAGAGAATGCTGTAAGTTTCATGGGGCAGTATATAAACTTAAATGCCACTGCTATTGCTATGTAGACTCATTCCTTTGAGAATAATTCATATTTTGTCATAAATATAAATTCAATATACTGTTTTATGTAGGGCATTTGCCTTAAAAAGAAAATAAATGAAGCATCTCCCAACCTATTTACAGACAGTAAAAATCTCAGTTTAATAAACTTCATTGAATAAATTTTAGATGCAATTGATAAAATTTCCATTCAACTGTCAGAACAATCAGTTGCATCAAAAGTAGCCAAGATGAGGCAGTTTGATTTACATTTAAGATATTTATTTATCTGATTTTTAACCTATATTGTTTTTATAAAGAATTAATAGTAGCAAATATACTTAATATTCTTTCTTCCTATTTTTCCTACAACCAGGGTTGACACATTTGCATAAGTTGTATAAATATGTCATTATACTAATAATGTAAATCACCATGAATATCATACCTTTGGATTTAATGGACATTCAGAAGAAACAAGCACCTCTTTCTGAATTAGTTCATTAATCAAAGAATTTACACTACTGAAATTTAGTTGTAATGATATTCTGTCAACAACAGATTCAATATCCCTAATAAATCCATTAAATCCATAAATCCAAATAAATTGCCCCTCCTATTCGGTATCCTACTCCAGCTATGCTATAGAGACCTAGGAAACTCCTTCCCTTGAGATTGGAGAGACAAGTTTACTACTATAAATGGTGAATAATAAATGGTGAAGATTTAAAATAAGTTTGTTTATGCAGTTTCAGAATTAACCCAACTTTGGATGTGAAGAAGATGCTTATCTCACTTTGAGAATTATTATGTTCTTATTCTGTCTAGAAATCATCTGTATCAATTAGGTAATTTGTCTATTAGCATAACAACTATTTCGTTTCTGAAAATAGCATCAGAAGGGGTCTCCAAACTTGGCAACTTTAAGACTTGTGGCCTTCACAGAATTGAACTCTGGGAGTTGAAGTCCACAAGTCTTAAAGTTGCCAAAGCTGCAGACCCCTGGTGTAGACCAACACATTGGCTCATCATTGTTAAATGACAGTCTGAAATATCTGATACGAGCATGAAATAGGAGCAGAAATCCTCAATCATCAGCATCTCTCTTGAGCTCTGTAAGTAAGACATCAACATTAGCTACCCAGAAGCGGGTGGAAGAGGAAGACTAACTCTAATACACAGGTAACTGAAAAATGTTTGTACATCCTAAAAAATAATGAAATATTATTTTAAGCATTAGTAAGCACTAATAAATTCCATACAACCCTCCATATTTCTTGGTGAAAACAGGATCAAACTTCTTATCCAAGAACTATTTTCAATCCCTTCATTTTTAACATAAAGCATTTAGAACCTCTCTTCCCAGAGCAAGAATAGATTGCTGATTCTGAAAAAAAAAACCAGCTTAATTTGGATCAGCCTTGTACAGACTTCAGCAATTCCACCATCTAGTGGCTAGAAACATTCTCAGCAACCACATAAGGATGGAATTATTTATACTGCTACAAGATAATGTTGATTTCTTCTTAATTGGGGGATGTGGGTGGGAGAGAGAGAGAGAGAGAGAAAGAAAGTATGGGGAAGATAAAGCATTATCTAGGACTCTGATGCTGTTAATAGTCTGAAAGAAACCATTTCACACCATACAATAAGTAATGGTCTTTCTGATACTTAAAATAGAAATCACTTTACGTGGTCATGTTAGCAGAATAATGAATACAATGCTTTTGAATTTAAAATATAGAATAGCAGATTTGTCAACATTAACAAGCTCTAATAAATAAATAAAATGGTTAGAATTATAGTGTTTATAGTTTTTCCCCCCTATGCTATTATTTTAATCCTATGCTACAATAAGGAGCCATTGGGGCAGTTGACTTCTTAACAAACACGGGTTCTCTACAGCATTTCAGGCTGAAGTACCGAGAACATTTTATCTCTGGTCAAATGGTAGACCTTTGCTTAATGCCCATGCCCCAGGGATGTAGAGTTAATGAGACACAGCAAAAGGCAAATGGCTTAGAAATAAGTTTACAAAGGATCTCCAGAGTTGAACAAAAGAAAATGTTTCCCCAAAAATGTACATGTAACTTATACACTTAAAATATGTACAGCACAAAAGAGGAAATCTAAGTTACTCAGTTGTGCCAGAGAACCCTTACTAAAAAGGGTATGTGGCTTATTTATTATTATTTTTATTTGACATGCAACAATGCATGTCAAAAACAAAGTTATTTCAGCATAGCTAGTAAACCAACAGAACAGCTTTTCTGTCTTTAAGTATATTATTCCAGAGTCACAGTGATGCCCAATAAAGCCGACTTCAGAAATAAACTGCCCCAAATAAAAGAGGCAAATTTTACAGCTCTATCCTCCATATTCTTTTCCTATAGTATAGATTGTGGTAAAGTATCTTTTTCCATTTTCCATACTCTTTTATCATCTGCCTATTCCTCTAGCAATTGCAGACCCCTTTGGCAATCTGATGTGATGTGTACATTGGTTTCTGGGATGCTGTTATTCAGCACCTGGTGGCAACTGAAAAAATGATGGGGAGCTATCTTCATTGTTAGCTTCATCATTACCTCTTTCTAAAACTCTTTCCTTTCTCAAGGAAATTGAGTATTTTGAAAATAGGGAAGGAATGGTTTTTGAAGAGAGTGGACATGTGAGATAGACTTTTCTAAATCATCTCCCCAAGAACGAAATATTATAGAGTACTCTATAATTACAGAGACCCTCTGGGTCAAAGAGTATTTCTCCAATAATGAACTCATTACTACCTCCTTTAAACACAGGGAAAACACGAGGAGTTATTGAACACTTTACTTCAGACTCTGAGTTAGAGTGTGTGATAAACCCATTGTGTGATATTCTGGTTCTTCAAAATCATGGGTGTCAAACTCGCGTCACGTTGCCGTCACATGACATACCATAACGTTTTTCCCCTTTGCGGAGGTGGGGTGGGCGTAGCCTGCGCGTGATCCATCTGGCCTGCAGGCTGCCAGTTTGACATTCCTAAATGATTGTTGGCTTTTTCTGAACTTTTGATCATTTTTTGTCTTTTTATTGTATTTTTGCTGTGTATTATATGAGTTTCCCAAAGTCATAACACATTGAAGCAATCTATATATTTCATAAATAAAATAAATATAAAATAAGTGTGCCCAATTACGTCACTCAGAAAAAGCAAGGGTCAAGCAATCGGATGGACATCTCGATCTCTCTACACTTAAGTAGAAAAGAATCTATATTTTATTACTTAAAATATTTATTATTCAAAACTATATCCTTATTTAAATGCTTTGCCTCACTTTCTTACATCTCTCCTTTTTAAAAACACCATACCTTTTAGAAGGGTCTTTTTGAAGACACAAGGAAATTAGTTTTCTAAAGGACTTGCCATATTTCTTGGTCATTTCTTTGTCTTCTACTCCTGTTTCTAGGGTTGGAGGATCATTCTGCAAGGTCAACATTAATACCTATTTTTTTAAAAAAAATAAAAAAAATTAGAGAGTAGTCTCGGCCAAATTAACAATGATTTAAATAATGCTAAATTACAGTATTATGTAAAGAAAGCTAGACAATAATTTCAACACATACATAATAAAGTAGTAACACAAATAAATACTCTTGACTCTGAACTACCATACCACTTTACAGAATATATACCAATCCATTTGAAACTAGGCATGAAGGCCTAAAAGTAAATGACAATTTCAGAAATTCAAAATAACCCTGAAGATTTGGGGAGTGGGACTGGTGGGACTAGAAAGTCTCAATTTTCAAGTTGCCACCTGAATATGGATTATGGCACTAATCAACATCTTTCATTCCGGTCTACCTCAGGTGTTCTGAAGAAAAAACAAGGAGAAATATTCACCATCCAGAGACAAATATTAAGTAAGGACAAATATTAAGTAAGACAAATATTAAGTAAGAAACAACAACTTTGCAACCTTTAATATCATGAAGTAGGAAAGATCTACAGGTAATCCTCGACTTACGACTAGTGAAAGTTACAATGGAGCCCCTAAAAACTACTTATGAACCAGTTTCCTAAGTTACATCTGTTTTCTCCAGTCATGTGACTTCATTTGGGGGCACTCCACAACCAGACCATATTTACAGCCATTGACAGCATCCCGCGGCCACATACTGCAACATTCATACACATACATAAACTAAGCACATTTGTCTTGACTTGGACCAGAGAACTGTAAGCATGTAGTACCCAGAAATACAGGTAGTCCTCAATTTATGACCACGACTGAGCCCAAAAATTATGTCATTAGGCGAGACAGTTGTGAAGTTGGTTTTGTCCCATTTTACTACCTTTCTTGCCACAGTTGTTAAGTGAATCAGTGCAGTTGCCAAGTTAGTAACCTGGTTGTTAAGTGAATCTGGCTTTCCCATTGACTTTGCTTGTCAGAAGGTTGCAAAAAGTGATCACATGACCTCGGGACATTGCAATCTTCATGGAGTTATCAAATGTCTGAATTTTGATCACATGACCATGGGGATGCTGCAACAGTTCTGTGAAGAACAGTCATGAGTCATTTTTTTCAATGTCATTGTAACTTTGAATGGCCACTGTTGTAAGTTGAGGACTACCTGTACCGTCATTTTTAAATCACAAAGGGAGGCAGCAATCACACCCAGCTAAAGAAAACCCTGTCTAAAAAGATCATTGGGATGGAGACAAATGTAGACAAAAAAATGGAGAGGTGAGATGGCAGGAAATCAACCTCTTTCAACCCCTGACAGCTTATATCTGGGAGGACGGCATCGATGACCCTAAGCCATGTCCCAGCTACTACGAGGTCAGCATACACTTCTGATGCAGATCTCACTTGTACAAGTTCTAGATCCAAACTTGAAAAGTTAAAGTTACACAACTTTAGATTTCATGCTTATTTTCCAGCTAGGCTTACTTTCATTGGAGGGTATTTGTGATAAGGTGCTGCTCCAGTGGCTAATTCAATGGCTGTTATTCCAAAGCTCCAGATGTCAGCCTTGAAGTCATAGCCTCTCACCTATCAAAGGGAAATATAAAACAGAAAAGTTAATTTAACAATGGTATATTAAATCAGTGTATGACATAGTAGGGTGATGCGGTGGCTCGACTGTTAAAGATGCTGGGCTTGTCCGGCTTGTTCAAGACCCAAGTGCCACGTGATGGGGTGAGCTCCTGTCCTTGCCTCAGCTCCTGCCAACCTAAAAGTTCGAAAGCATTCAAATATAAGTAGATAAATAGGTACCACTTCAGTGGGAAGTTAACAGCGTTCCGTGATGTCATGCTGCTTGAAACGGAGATAAGCATCGCTCCTTAGAGTCACCAACAACTAGTGGTGTCAACCCTAAAGCAAACCTGGCTGAGGCCATCTTTGAGGCTTCATGGTTGTCACAAGGAAAAAGGGAGAAAGTGAGGGGGGAAAATTTGACAGCTCAGCTTTTGCTGTCAAAATAAAAAGTTTCCTTGTAGGAACCAAGGTCATTACAACAAGTAGCTGGGAAGAAGAGGAGTGGAGTAACCAAGCAACCTGCCAGTACCGCTATTGGACAATGTGACTGATGACCTGGGGGGGAGGGGAAGGGGGAACTTTCACTTTTTAATTAGGTGAAAACCATAGGAACTTTCAGAGTCGGTTTTCACCAGTTGTGCCAATATGATATATCCAATAAATTGTTCTTTGAGAAATCTACCTGCCTCGGAATTCTGCTTTCAATGGGTGCATTACTTGGAACATTGAGAAGCAGTTGAAAATCCACAGGGACTCCTTTACCTTTTATTTATATCACATAATAAACATCTAGGTCTTATACCTGTTCCATGACTTCAGGCGCCATCCAACACGGAGTGCCAACAAAGGTCTTTCTTACTTTGTTACGGGTTACATCACCTCCTGTGGCTAAAAATGCACTAACACCGAAGTCTAGGAAGAGAAAACACAGACATTCTTTTAGCATTCAATTCACTTATTAAACTCTGATTCTAAATGTGAAGCTCCTGTTTAAAAGTATGCAGCTGCAGTATGAGACTCCTATTTAAATGAAGCGGTTAATTTAATGTTTTCTCGATAGGTAAAATGTTATGTAGGTTTTAGAAACGAGACATCTCTTCCATCTATGAATGATGTCTGTAAACGTTTTTAGTCTCCTTCCTACTAGCACCATAAAATCCATACAGAGACTAAACAAGGAACCTATTTGTTTCACGCTACCGTTTCAGGTCAACATTGCCCACACTCAAGTTCGGAATGTAAAGATGCTATTATTAGATCTGCATCAAAATTCCAGCAGGGTAGGAGCAAAAAAAAAAAAAAAGCAGCAGCAACAGCCTGACATCTATTTCTGCTTCAAATGTCTTATGAAGACATAAGATCAGAGGGAAAATGTGAACAGCCATGGAAGGCTTCGGGGGGGGAAAAAACCTGATTAAAGGGTCAAATGTTGCAGGGGAAGTGTAGCAACAGTGTGTGCACAAATCAAGAAATAGCTAAAAGCGTAACAAGATCGCATCTTACGATGCGATTCTGGGCTAGATGGAATATGTTATAGTAGTGAACTAGGTGGCTTTAGAAATGGAAGGAAATGGGTCACAGGCAAGAAATGGGAGCAAGAAGTAGATTCCTACTATCAAGCAAAAATTGCCAATGGCAAAGAGAACATTTGTGCATACGCTTGTATGCAGGACTCCCTATACCCATCAATGTGTATGTCTGGAGGAGGGCAGCACCATATTCGAATCAGCAGCAGCAGGGGTGGGTTCTACTTACCTCCACTACCAGTTCTAAAGGTGCACGAGCTTTGCGCGCGTCTGGCACGCCGAACGGGCGCTCCCGTGCATCTGCAGCTTTTTTTGATGGAAAAACATCAAAGGAGGCTTCCTGCGCATGCGCGCTTTGCACACAGATCAGTAAGTACGGGCACACGGGGGGGGGGGGGCAGGTCCGGGACGCGTAAAACCGGTTGGGTGACATCACAGCGTCACCGCTACCTATTCGCGCGAACCGGACTGAATCGGGAGCAACCCACCACTGATCAGCAGTGACCCCATCCTTAATTTTTTTGTAAACACATCTTGATTCTAAAGCTATGGATTGCTAGAATCCAGCTATGGAATGATAGAATCTATCATTGCTAGAAGATTGTTTAGGAAGACTTGCCTCCCAGAAGAATGTAGACAGCACTACACATGGCTCATACACGAATACTGCCATTTCTGAGGTCAAATCATGTGTTTATATAAAAAGCAGGCATTCACTTGATGACAAAATACCAAATACAGTATAAATCAGATACATCAGGGCTGTCAAACTCATGGCCTGGATGTGTCACGCACTGGCCACACCCACACCCGGTTTAGCGAAGGGGGAAAAAGTTGCGATATATCACGTGACAATTCTGTGACAACGCCAAGTTTGACACCCTGAGATACATGTAGAAATGAACTCCCAAGAGCCGCAGTGGCGCAGTGATCAGAATGCAGTACTGCAGGTTACTTCTGCTGACTGCCTGCAATTTGGCAATTCGGGTCTCACCGGTTCAAGGTTCACTGAGCCTTCCATCCTTCCGAGGTGGGTAAAATGAGGACCCAGATTGTTGAGGGCAATATGCTGACACTGTAAACTGCTTAGAGAGTGCTGTAAAGCACTGTAAACGGTATACAAGTCTAAATGTCATTGCTATTCAGGCTGCAGATGTACAATCAAATTTACTGTTTATTACCTATTTACTTATTTCTTTTCACTATACATTTTGAAAGTGCAGTAAAGGCCATTTCAAGATGAGTAGTGCTAATTTGTGCTATAATTCAGATTATAGTCCTCTTTCTGGGATTACCTAATGGTTTTGTACATGACACTCTGAAGTAGGCTGGACCTTTCACTTAGTCAAAACTAGAGGTGAAATTTTACCAACTGGTAAGGATGTTATGACCACAAGATACCGTTGTCTTGACTAACTGTGTGGGTTCAAGCCCAAGCCTTGGCGTTTTATTAACCCCTGAATGTTTTGGTGTCTGAGAATGATTTCTTTGGCTATCTTTGGAGATGCAGTCCTTCTCTAATGAAGTGGGAAGATGATCTTGCATTTTTCTCCTATTTGTGAACTACTTGAAAACAGCAGGCTGGGCTCAACAGATTCATCTAACAGGGTTCTTATATTCTTCTTTAAATAATTTAACTGTAAGTACAGAACATCTGCACCCATCTTGAAATAATTTAGCACTCTTATGTTCAGACAAATTTTTTGAAAAAGCATCCCAAAATATACAATTAAAATTACTTAAACAGGGTGATAGTTGTAACAAATAGTATTTTACAACTCTTTGCTGTGAGCCAATACATATGAGTTATGCACATCAATATGCATCCTGGTCTTAAACTTACAAGGAAGTAATGAAGTCATTTTTCTTAACAAGTTTTTTTTTCCAAAAACCACAGGAACTACTTGAAGCTAGTAATGCATATATAATATTCAGAAACAATCACTTCTTAATAACTGAATGCGCTACGTCAAAGCAAAGAGGGGATTTCTCCTTTCCATTCTATATTAAT
Source organism: Grayia smithii (assembly GCA_032468115.1). NCBI lineage: Eukaryota > Metazoa > Chordata > Lepidosauria > Squamata > Grayiidae > Grayia > Grayia smithii. The sequence goes on from JANHFM010004342.1 coordinate 12,127, forward strand.
GTGCAATTTAATTCTCTTTAGTTCCAACGCTTTGGACGACACAACAGAAGTCATAAATCTAAGTGCTAGTCTACATTTATTACAGCAATTATTTCTAGCTTGCAATGATACCATTCATAAGTTAAAATATCACTAGCAATTACACATCCCAAAAAAAAAAAGAAAAAGAAAAGAAAAGCTCTTTTTCGGTAACAACTTAGAACTATAATGCTAAAGGATAGACTAATTTATACCTAGTCTTTCTCCAACTCTTAGCTGCTGAGTTGGCTTCAAAGTACTATTTCAGGCTTTTGATCATGAGTACTCAAACAGTATCAGCCATTATTGCAAGGATTCTCAGGCTGTCTAATGCCTTTACAATCTGTGTTACAAGATGTGTACCTGAAACAATTAAAACTGATTTCCCATTGGTTCAAACTATACATTCCTGCCCTCTTACCAGCATTTTAAAGGTTGTGAAAATGTAGCGCCCAGCTACAGCCACAAAAAAGTAAACACACAATCACTCTCCTACATTACGTAATGATACAGTCCCAATTGTTCATATTTAACAATATGAAACCCATTAGATCATGGGTGTTAAACTCATGGCTTCACACTGCCATCACATGACGTATCGTGACTTTTTTCCCTTCGCGGAGCGGGCAGGGGCGTGTCCTGAACATGACACATCTGGCCCGTGGGCCGCCAGTTTGACACCCTTGCAACCCCTAGGAAGATGAGTGACACTGTTTTCAGGAAGCAAAACTCACTTTCACTGAATGCAGCATCTTTATCAGGGCCTGCTTCTGTTCAGTCACCTCCAATGAAATATCTGTGTTGTACAATCACGTCAACTGTCTAACCTCTTTGTAATTTGGATCAAAACTATCGCGATGTATATACTCACATTCTGTTTTGAAAAGCAAGGCCCTCATTAAATAACAGAGCTAAAGGTTTAACAAAAATGATTTGTCAGGAACAAACCAAGCATTGTATCCAAGATAATTTTGAAAGAGAAGAATGAAGACCACTTAATAGCTCTGTTTATAAATATCTTTCCTTAAACCGTCAATCACAGTTCTGGTGAAGACGTTATTGTTACTAATTCAACATTGGTCAAATGGTATTTTTATCTGAGCTTTATTTTCCAATAGAAAATAAATTGCCAGAATTTGCAAATGTTACAGGATACATGCACAGCATGCTGTAAACCTAAGTAATAAGACACTGTACATGCCTCAATGGACAAAGCAATTAAAATATTCTCAATATATTAGCAGGCTTTCTTCTGTTCTTTTTTCTACCTTCAACCAAAATAATGGTCCTTTTTGGATCTTTATATCATGGCTTGTGTCTAGGCCAGTTTGCTGTAGTGATTAAGGTACCAGGCTAGAAACAGGGAGATGGTGAGTTCTAGACCTGAGTTAGACACAAACCAGCTAGGTGACCTTGGGCCAGTCCCTCTCTCTCAACCCTAGGAAGACGACAATGGCAAACAATTTATGGAAATCCTTGCCAAGAAAACTGCAGAGAGCTGTCCAGACAGTCACCAGGAGTCAACATTGCCCCAAAGGCTAAATTAGATCATTGAAGCCAAAGTTTCCATTGTCACCAGCGCGCCATATTGATTGTCACAAACCATTTTATTTTTATTTAATTACATTGCCTCATGTCCATTCCTTCCAACAATGTGAATATGCCAGCCAAGCTAACATCCAATGAATTCAAATCCTGTTACATGGGGTGAAATGCTACCGGTTTGGGCCAGTTCACCTGAACCAGTAGTAAAAAATGCTGCTGGTTCACCAAACAGGTAGTAAAAAAATGTAAAAAAAAAAGTTCCGACGATCGCACGTCATTCAGCTGATCTTTGGAACTTTTTTTTTTTACTTTTTAAGCATTTTTTTACTACCAGTTCTCTGGAACGGATAGTAAAAAATGCTTTAAAAAGATTTTTAAAAAGGTTCCAATGATTGCGTGCCACAGCTGTGATCGTCCGAACCTTTTTTTACCTTTTTAAAGTATTTTTTACTACCTATTCGCCCAAACCGATAGTAAAAAATGCTTTAAAGAAGTTTTTTTAAAAGGTTCCCAAGATCGCATACCACAGCTGATCCCCCCCCCCCCATGCTATTCTACTTACCTTCCCAAGCCTCCTTTTGGTGTGCAGTGTGCATGCATGCATGCATGCAGCCTGAGCTCGGAACGCAGCACACATGCGTGGCCACTGAACCGGTAGCAAACCGTTTCAGATTTCACCATTGCTGTTACACATGGTTGTGCTATAATCAATCTCTTAATATGGAAGAGGCAGAAAGATTTTATTTGTTCAACTATAACACATTTATTTATTTATTACATTTTTATGTTGCCCATCTCATTGACATAGCAACTCCAGGCAGCTTATAATACAATAGAGAATTTTAAAAGATAACATGAGGCCATTAAAATTAGGAGAGTTAAATAGAAAAGATAAAAACCAAGATGATGGATCACCTGGGGATGGGGAATCTTCTCTCTCCAATGTAACATTTTTCTGTCGGGGCCCCAGGCCAGTCAGAAGAACCAGTTTTTAAGGCTGTTCCAGAAAGCCAGCAATTTGGAGGCAGATCTCATTTCCAGTGGGAAAATATTCCAGAAGGCAGGAGTCACAGCAGACTGGACCCTGCCAGCTGAAAGCCTTTGTAGACAGTAATAGGCCTCTTCCACTGGAACAAGTGGGGCAGATGACACCTCAGAAACTCTGGACGCATGTCGTAAAGCACAGTTCCCCAAACTTTCTGGCTTTATGGACTGGAGGGTGGGTGGAGGGGTAAGGGGATGGTTCAGCACGAGAGGCAGGCAAGCACATGTGTGTATGCACAGCTCCATTTGTGTGAGCAGCAGGCCTGTGCACCCACCACTCATGCAAATGGAGCATGTGCACTCACACTTGCCTGCTGCTCACTCAAGTGGGGATGCAGTGCACACCTGCACTCACCCGACTCTTCCATGGCCCAGTTCTGAAGGGCTCGAAGCCCAGTAGTGCAAAGGGCTTCAAAGGTATTGACCAACACCTTGAATTGAACCCAGAAGCAAACTTGCTACTAGCTTATCTCACATAACAGCGATGTCACATGTACCACTCAAGGATCTACAGAAGTGTCTGTGCCACTACATTCTGTATAGCTGAAGCTTCCAAATACTCTTCAAGGACAGCCCTAAATAAAGCACATTGCCATAATCCAACCAAGAGATGGCCAGCGCATGACTGACTGCACAAAGGGCCTCGTGATCCAGGAAAAGGGCACAAGAGGCGCACACCACGAAGTTGCACAAAGGCTCCCCTAGCTATGATTGCTACAACTGCACTTCTATGAGGTGTCATGAGACTAGGAGAACCCACAGATTGCACACAGAATGTGTCTGCATGTCTCCAACATTAAATGAAGCCATCCTTTTGGAAACTATCCAAATTTCTATCTCACCTGAACCTTGCCATAGTTACCAACTTCACAAAAAGCCAAAATGTTAAATGAACTTTATGGTTCAGTGCCTAGGTTGACTGAAATATTAAAAATATGGTTTCCTGTTTTCTCTGAAATAGGAAGTTAAGATTAATTAAAAGCTTCCCCTAACATGTCAGAAATGCAGACAAAATCCTCACATTCATATTACAGTTAAGCAGAAGTATTTACTGTACAAACCACAGAATGAATGAAAATACTATAAGCATTTGAGGTCAGTCAACTCTGTGAGGAAAAATGAAATGATAAAACTAAGGGGGGGACATACCATTTTAGCTAATTTTTTTTAAAAAAAGGAATCACCCCTTGATTATGGCAGCATACAAATATGAGAAATAAATACAATTTTGGTTTGGTACATATTAAGCTGCCATGTGATTTATACTTTAACAAATTTGAGTGTTTACCCATTATGGTTTATCATTATTTCTTAATCATAACAGACCATTGTGGTTTGTTTATCAAAGAATCCTGAACTGAATTGTGACAAAATGTTATGGTGAACTAGGCAGCCATCAAGTTGATGGCATATGGTAGATCACAACTACAAGCTTCAGGTCATTAAGATTGTAATTAGTGTCTTAGTATCAGGAGAATTCTGTGATGGTTCCAAGTCAGGAATTGCAATGCTGGTACACTGATTTTTATTGTTCCAGAATTAAAACTCTGCAACTTGCCAAAGTCTTTAATACTTTATCACTTTTACAAAGCAACATTAGGCTATGCATGCTATGCAATGCATTATTTAAACAAACCACAGAATTAAGACTATTGAAATTTGTATTCTTTGCCAAGGTGCCAAGTCTTTACCTTCTTTTTGTTAAGAAAAAAGGGGTTCATAGAGTTTGTGATACTCAAATGAATTTGTGTGACACCCTCTCCATGAATTATTGCCTTTACTGGCTGAAATAAACAGACTGCTCACTTTTAATAATTGATTTCTAATCTATACACCAAATAAAACAATGAGATCCATAGAGCTTTATAAAATAAAATAAAAATATTTCATTGGAAACAAGTAAAAAAAAACCAGTAAAATGAGTAGGATTCATATCATAATATAGAATATTCTCAAAGTGAATATAACGATAAAACCAGAAACTTTTCTTTTGGGTTAAATGGAAAAAAACTGGGGGAAAAATGTGGAACTTTGATGTTATACAGCAGATGTTGACAGCAGCAAGATTATTTTATGCACAAAAATGAAAGGACACTTTGATTCTCACAATGGATGAATGGTTGTAATAGTTGATGGGGTTAGCAGAGATGGATAAATTGACTGCTTTGATTAAAGAAAGAACACAATTACTTTTGTTTCTCTTTGGAAACCGCTTCTGGACTTTATGCTTGAGGTGGAAAAAAATAAAACTTTTGATTTTGGATTTTATCAATTAGATAGGTTTGTTGTTATAGAAATGGCTAATTC
>JANHFM010004342.1:91460-101711 GCA_032468115.1 Grayia smithii
TTTGAAACGGAGATGAGCACCGCCCCCTAGAGTCAGGAACGACTAGCACATATGTGTGAGGGGAACCTTTACCTTTACCTTTACCTATAGATATACACATAAAGCATTTATTTTGATATTTATTTATTTATCAATATATGCAGTGTAGAAGCGAGATGCCCATGTGATCACTTCGCTCAATGACCACAATTCCAGCTCTCCCAGCAGTGGTCATTAAATGATTGTGTGAGGATGCCTCAGGGAATGGAGGAGGTGCTGAGAGACCCAGAGCCTACCAGCAATGGAAACCTGTTGTGGGCCAGAGCCAGTGGTGGGTTGCTGTTGGTTCAGACCGGTTCGGGCAAACCAGTAGTTCCAATGATCAGCTGGCTCCATCCCCGCCCTATCCTGTCCCATATTTCCTTCTTTCTGTCTCAGCTGATTCATGCGGCACAGCTGATTTCCACTGTTCTACTTACTGGGGCTGCCTTAGAACATAAGCAGCTGAGCTTCAAATTGCTGTATTTTGAACGCTGCGAGCAAGCACATCAGGCACGCATGCGCGCTCACAGAATCGGTTGTTAAACCGGTTGCAGCCCACCACTGGACCAGAGCCTGGTCTAATTTCAAATAGTCATTATCTCAGTCAAGGACTAACTTTACAGCCTTCAGCAGTAATCCAATCAATACAATTTTATCATTTGAGTTCTATAATTTCAATCTTTGGCAATAGTCAAAAATATATGTAGTCTTTAGTATTTGTTTAATTACTAAGAGGCAGTTTTTTTACCACATGCAGAAGCTACACCAATTTGAATTTGGCATCATTGTTCTTTGTCCCAATGATCTTGTGAAAACTGGGTTTAACTAATTATCAGCTCAGCTCATGTCCCAGCTCAAGAGGAAATTTAAAAACATACTTTTCTTGCATGTTTTTCTTGAGCATTAGGGTGGGACATTTTTCTATGGTTGAGAATTCTCATTTTTTTCCCGGACTGCTAGGACATTTTTTCCCATTCCCCCTCCTTTTTTTTTTTTTACTGGCAAGATCAAAGGAGCAGCTTTTCCACCCCTGCCCAAGTCAGCTGTTCAGAGATTTTTCTCCCTGCAAAAGGAAATAGGAGTGCTGGCTGGAGAACTGATATTTTCACTTTAATGGACAGATGTTCCAGCCTCAGAGTGGCAATAAGGATATTTGAATGACAGTTATGTGCCGCAGGATAAGAGGACCAAGGCTGATATGAACATGCCAAATATATTCAACAAAGGAGGATACGGTCATCATTCCTCCTCCTTTTATTCTGAGAAAAAAACAGCAAGAAACAGGATATTAAATTTGGATTCTTTAGAATACACTAATATAGTTAGGACACAAAGTAAAACATTGCATATCCTCACAATCTAGTCTCTAAGGAGCAAAAAACAGGGCATTCCATTTTTCCCCTGAAGAACAACCTTTCAATAACGAGCATATTTAATTCATGTTTACTTGTATCCATGTAAGGGCTGGATATTTTCAAAGTACTGTATATTAAGATTTCTCTCCTGTTTCTTAGCAGTCCCATTTTGGCTTCATTTCTGTTGGCATCCCACCACTGGTTATTAGTGAAAGTGTTTGCTACAAACAATACATGATAGTCTACAAATTGTTTGCATTTGTAAAGTGGTCATAATTATCCCCAGCAATGCCATCATAAAGGGATGTCTCTTAATTCAGTATTTCTGATGCCTGCTGCATTGGTTATAAAGTCAAACACCATTCTTTCTGAAAACGTATGTTGGTCATGGAGGATTGGGGTGCACTGTATTTATATTAGAGAAAAAGAAAAGGCAAATGACTTGATGTAAATGTTGCTAAGTAGTGATTGTTTGTGGTCATTTTTATTACTTCTCATGACATTTGATACTTTTCAGGTAAAATTCCAAATAATTTGAACTCATACCAATATCTATAAACTTTGAACAATACAGTATTACTGAGTTATCTGAAGGACCATATCTCCTTGATTATATGAACGCTGACCATTAGATTTGGCAGAGGGGACATGCTGGGAATAACCTCTGCCAAGACCTGCATTTCCCAGTTTCTCTACCGTGGCACTCGTCTTATGAAATATTCTACCTTTGGCTATTAGTCTAGTTCCACTCTTTTTAATGTCCTGGAGGTTTCTGATTTGGTTATGCCATAAGGCCTGTCGTGTCCAAGAATCGACCCGACACATCGCAAGGAACTGGAAACTTGTGTAGATGGCTCTACTATTGAGGTTGATGTATTCACTCTCTCTTTTTCCTTTGGGCTTACATATACAGTGGTACCTCAGTACACATCGTTAATTTGTTCTGGGAGGCAGAGTGAGCACCAAAAACAATGAGTACCAAACAGATTTTTCCCATAAGGAATAATGTGGTAAGTCACAAGGAGCCCACACTGACAAGCTCTAGCTTGTGTGTTGAATACCAAACAAACGAGTACCGGGACAAAATTTTCATGTCAAAATGCATTGAATACCAAATTTGATGTGTTTCAAAGCAGTTGCATACCAAAGCTCCACTATATGAATTTAGATTTAATTATCTCCATTATCTCTGATTTTCTGTTTTTAAATATCTGTTTTCATATTCATTTTTTTAAGTTGACTATTGTGCAATTCCCATGTTACATAAGATGGGCAGCTATATAAATTTGATTTTTAAAGGAAATGAAGTAAGCCATATTAGAAAAATAAAATCAGTTTTGTATATTTGCACATTTACTTTGCAACTACCTTTCTAAATATTTCAAGACAATGTCCATCATTGTTGGACATGGTTCACAGGTTCAAATATTTTAGAAACTTCTGAATGGAAATTATTCTATATAATATCATTTCTTTGAAGTAGTTATTTATTAGCCACATCATGTGACAATTTTAGCATGCTTCTGCCATTGTATGTACCCTTGGCTACTGCATACTACAGAAAGCAAACCAGTAGCATCCTGATTATTTTAGAAAAAAGCAATTACTTGTTTTCTCTCTCATTTCAGGTTTTGATAGAGCATTCAGGCCAGAATGCCTCTCCTATGCTTATAGATTTTTGAATGGAGATTGTCTTTCATATCATCCCAGTCACCAACTCTTAGCTTGTCTTTCATTCATTCAGTAGATCTTAAAATGAATTTTGGTCTTTGTAAAGGTTGATGCCATAGTTCTAGACTTGTTCTAACGTATTTAGGAGACCTTTTTGATCTGATGGAAGAAAGACCTTTGAAGCTTTTCTGCATTTGATGTTGACTTTAAAACTTTCCTTTCTCTTGCAGTCTAGTCAGCTTAGTAGAAGAAATGCTTTTGCAAACCATTAGAAAAATGCAGACTAATACTTTATTGACAAATGCCTGGGTGGTATATCTGCAAGGGAAAATTAGAATATTTTTGCTTCTTTTGTGTCTGTGAAAAGAGAACGGCTTTTATTTCATGACCGGTTAGAAACTGGAAAACAGTTAATGTAAAAATTGACATATTTGAAGGTGAAAGAGTTGAAACTGTTTGCTTTGTGTTCTGCAGTCTGAGCTACTGGCTACTTTACAGTGGTGGGTTGCTGCCGGTTTACCCCGGTTCAGGCAAACTGATAGTAGCGGTGGTGGGAGGCTCCGCCCATCCACCCAGATGTCATCAAATATGCCCTGCGCATGAATGAACTGGTAGCAAAGGTAAGTGAAACCCACCACTGCTACTTTAGAATAAGTAATAACTGGCTAATGGTAGTGTGTGCAAGCATCAGACTTGCAAGCAGATGTTAAAGACAAAGTGAGGAAATGCAAGTTAGGTTTAGATTGTATTGGGAATTAACTGCAGATGAAATGGATAGTGTGTTTTGGAGCTGCCCAAAAATGTCTTCCTGACCATGTTTCCAAAGGATATAATATAATATCTTTTCAATACTCCCTCCTCTCCTAGAAATACTCTATGCCAACTTTTAAAAATTACCTTATTATGCCAGCTCCAAAATCACAGCTTTACTACTTTCTTCCACAATTCTAATGGAATGCTTCCAACATCTATCCCCCCCCCACCCCACCTAAATGGTTGATAAAAATAAGTGAAAATTTGGTATGACAGCAGAGTGAATTTATAGTCCGCTTGGCTCTTCAAATCTTACATGCTTGCATCTCAAGCAGCTATGTTCAGATACATTGGAGTTGCCAATGTATATATAAAGTCTCATTTTAAAGTATACTACCTCAAGTTTCCCCAGCTATATTTTGTTGCCAATTTGTACTTCTACAACTTTTGGAAACTTCCACTTCACACAGGGTCATTATTCTAGATAGTATGGGGCTAGACGTTTTGCTGTATTGTACATTATTTTATATTGTATGGAGCTCTATCCATGTTTTGTTATCTAATGGAGGGATAAAATGCTTTCTCGTAGCAAAAACAGGGGTACCATGCTTTTTAGTTGCTGATAATTTATGTGGAAGGCATTTATAATAATTTATAAAGAAGAACAAATGGAAATTATTTGGAATATCAGCTATATCCATTTTTATGCTATATTATTAAATAAGTAAGAAGTCTGCTTTCCAGTCTACTGTAAATAAGCAAATATTTCCTGTCCACTCGTATTCTTTGGGAAATGCTAGACCTTAGAAATGAATTATTTTTGGATATTGCATCAGACGATAGCCAGCTGGCTATGTGGTATTTATTTTTGAATTTGCAATACACCTATATTCTAAAAATCATGCTGTTTTAAGATAGGGCCTTTAACTTCAAAAAGCAGTATAATATCGTTATATTTTTGAACTAAGAATATATGAATATTGAAGAACTACCAGGGGTGGGATCCTACTGGTTTTACAACTGGTTCGCTAAGCGTGCTTTTCGCTTATACACACACACACACACACACACACACACACACACACACTTCAAGGATCTCTGGAAAGACAGAATCAGAGAAGAACTTTGACAGAAATCTGCCCTTTAGAAAGAACAGTACGTAGGTGATGGGAATAAATCATCATCTGTGAAAATAGTCAGGAAGAACAATGTGTTTTTTACAAAATATCAAAAGGCATGTGAGAAAAAAGTCTTTCTACACTATGGTCTCTGTTTCACTACTGTTTGAGCTTCATGAAATCATAGTTTTCAAATTATAGTCAATTATAGTTTTCAAATTATATAATTCAGGCAGATTTTTAGCATGCACAATTACAGTCTTGTCTTGTCTTGTTTCTATAATTAAAAGGCTCTTGATGGCCATCACTGACTGCCAAATGGCCAGAATTGCCAGAAATTATTTATTAAATGGTATATAAATTTAATAAGTAAACAAATAAATTTACCACCAAGGTGGAGAATCTATGATCCTCTTTTGCTAGATTATAGCCCCATTTTTCCTTCACTAATGGCGGTAATTCATGGGAACAGTCAGTGTTAGAAGAGATGGAGTTCCATAGGTTTTAGACTTTGGATTTGTATCAGTTGCTATGAATTACGTAAGAAATGGTATTCAGCAGGTTCTGACCAGTTCTGGAGAACCGGTAGCAGAAATTTTGAGTAGTTCAGAGAAACAGTAAATACCACCTCTGACTGGCCCCATCCCCATCTGTTCTCTGCCTCCCCAGTCCCAGCTGATCGAGAGGAAATGGGGATTTTGCAGTAACCTTCCCCTGGAGTGGGGAGGGAATGGAGATTTAACCTTCCCCTGCATGCCCACCAAGCCACGCCCACCAAGCCACACGCACAGAACTGGTAGTAAAAATTTTTGAATCCCACCACTGATTACATATTTATTTTCTTTCATGAAAATCAGGGAGGATTTGATTTTAATCAAGTTGATTTAAATCATGATTTAATTCACTAGTAAAAAGGCTTGATTTAAATCAACTATTTAAATCATAATTTTTAAAGAGCAGCTGTCATCTCTGTCCCGCAGCGACTCCTCCTCTGATCCAATGTTCACTCACCAACAGTCCCATTCACTTTAATGGGATGACTGGTGATGCGGCAGTGACACAACAAGGTGAGGGATATATATATATATAGATAGACATACACATACATATACGCATATACACACATATATATACATACACATATACATACTTCAAGGTTCTCCGGAAAGACGAAATCAGAGAAGAATACAAATGCTGTGTTAAATCACCCTGTTTAAGAACACCAGAAACAGCTGTTGAAGTCTAATTGGACTTGCTTGTGTTTCCAACAAATTAACTCTTTAAGCCTCTGAGAAATCCAGGAGGACATTCTTGAATATGATAATGAAATTTCATTTTGAGAAACATATGTGAGTCATGATGTCCTTTTTATTGGAAGAGTGCACACTGACCAGTATTCATCTTGGTGGCAGCTCCCTATGCCATTATCATTTCTATTGGCTGTAGATACTAAGATCTTTCCATGCACAACATCAGCTGCACTGATCTGTATTCTTATGATTCTGCAGCTTCTGGAGGTCTTTTACAGGCTGTACTAATTAATTTTTGGTTCAGCTGTAAATAGTGGTTTTGCAGTGTTTTCTCTGGAACTATGAAGCGTAGCTATTTTCTATTTGTGGAAACTCCTACCTTTATCTGCTTCCTAGCATTTAGGTACTTCTTACATACAGCCGTACATAGTACTTGCTGCCAAACCATGTTATTTTGAAGTATTCCAGTAGTCGCTTTGCCATTTCCCCTCACCCAATCATGTTTTCCCTTACTATGAAAACAATTGTAGTGAGAACAGAGAGACAGAAAGCTGCTGGAATTTTTGTTTTCTGCTTCCTATTGGCCAACTGGATGATCCTCTCCTTTATTCTCCACAGCCTAAGGGGAATAGCAGTGAAAGCATTACTGTAGTTGTGTGAAAGTGTTGCGTGAGATTTGGGGTGTTGTGGAAGGTGTTAGTTGCCTGTTAGGGTCTTTTGTTGTTCTTTTATTGCAGTTCAAGTCTTTCTTTTGCATTTTCAAGAATTTTTTTTTTTTAATAGTACGAATGGAATTTAATTTGCAGACTAATTTTGTAATGCTGCATGAGCAGTTAGATAAAACCTACAGTTGTTTAAATCTCCATATATTTTAATTGCAAAATATTCAAGTATTTTGAAGTTTGGCATATTGATTGTGTTTCAGAACATACATCTGACTTCTGCAGGTTTGTCTGATTTCTAGGAGATGAGGCTGGATTCATAAAATATGCTTGTAAAGACTGATTTCTACAAATCTGAAATGGTGGTTACAGGAAGTCCTTGACTTACGATCACAATTGAACCCAAACTTTATGTTGCTAAGTGAAACATTTGTTAAGTGAATTTTGCTCCATTTTATGACCTTTCTTGCCACAGTTGTTAAGTGAATCATTGCAGTTGTTACTTTAGTGACCTTGTTGTTAAGTGAGTCTGGTTTCCCCATTGACTTTGTTTGCCAGAAGGTCACAAAAGATGATCACTAAGACCCCGGGACATTGCAACCATCATAAATATGAACCAGTTGTCAAATATCCGAATGTGTACATCACGTAACCCTGGGGATGCTGCAGTGGTCATAAGTATGAAAAATGTTCATAAATCACTTTTTTCATTGCCATTGTAACTTCTAACAGTCACTAAATGAACTGTTGTAAGTCCAAGACTAACTGAACAAGAAGTATGCAGCTCTTCTTTTTTACATTGCAGTAGGCTGTTTTGATAATTCAGAAGTATTTCATTTCAGAACCTTTGAGCTCTTTGAAATAATCAACACAGCCTGTTTTGTACATGAAAAAAAATGATCTGAACTCAAACCAAAGCCTTTCAAATTTAAACCATCATAAATATGAGTCAGTCTTTTTTCAGTGCTATTGTAACTTTGAATGGTCACTAAATGAACTGTTGTAAATGGAGGACTACCAATATTCCTGAAAATATTGATTTTTTAAAAAAAATTATTTTAACAGCAACTTTCAGTTTGCTAAGAACATACAGACAGTTTCACTGAAATCTGAATTCGATCAATTTGCCTCCTTCCTCTCCCCTCCAGCTAATTTTTAAGACCCTGTCTCATCTCATTTTGATCAATATAACAACTTCTTGCAAATAAATCAAATACTTAATTTGACCAACAATTTCATGCATTGGATTATGATTTTCTTCTGTTGCGTGAGGTTTCTTGTTTTAACTTTTTTTATTTAAGTTGTGGAGCCAGGGGTGGAGGAGAGATAACTTACTTTGGGTGAGCGGATGGATTATCTTTTTATTCCAAATAACACATTTTTTTTAAAAAAAATCTGATTAGTTTGGAATATCACTTACAAGACTCTGACAGAAATCTGCCCTTTAGAGAGAAAGAGAGAACAGAACGTAGGCGATGGGAATAAATCATCATCTGTGAAAATAGTCAGGAAGAACAATGTGTTTTTTACAAAATATCAAAAGGCATGTGAGAAACAATCTTTCTACACTGTGGTCTCTGTTTCACTACTGTTTGAGCTTCATGAAATCTATGATCCTCTTTTGCTAGATTATAGCCCCATTTTTCCTTCACTAATGGCCGTAATTCATGGGAACAGTGAGTGTTAGAAGAGATGGAGTTCCACAGGTTTCAGACTACAGTTTTGCATCTATTGCTATGCATTACATATTTATTTTCTTTCATGAAAATCAGGGTGGATTTGATTTAAATCAACTCAATTTAAATCATAATTTTTAAAGAGCAACTGTCATCTCTGTCCCGCAGCAGCTCTTCCTCTGGCCCATTGTTGACTCACCGACAGTCCCATTCACTTTAATGGGACGGCTGGTGATGCGGTACTGAAACAAGGTGAAGGACATGGCAGGCAGCAAATGAGTGAATGCCCGCTAACAGGTGCTGCCATGATGGATCTGAAATGACAGGTGCTCTTTAATATTATATTTATAAGCTGCCTAGAAGATTTCACTTTCATTTTTATTGCTCACCCTTCCTCCTCACACTTAGAGCCTGGTGGTATAGATGCATTTCTCTTCAAACAATGATATAGTTTGTAGTGTACATAGATTTGCAAAACAATGGGATAAAGGAATATTCCTGAACTTTGTTTTATGATTTAGCTCATGGTTACTGTGAAATTGTATGAATGCATCAATGCAGTACATGTTATCTCAGTTTGCAGAGCTTGGATTCATTGAATGAGTTTACAAAAAATGTAAATATTGCAGAATATACAGCCTCATGCTACATAACGAAGCTCCATTTCATGCTGAATAAACTAAATTATTAATGTATGTTAAATAGAAAACTATCTTTAGATAGATTTTTACACCAAAAGCATTTTATTAAAATAAATTTGATACAAATAAAAATAAATCCAACTTTTAATTTTTTAAAATCCGATTTAAAAAAAAAACCCATCAATTTTTATCCACCCTGATGAAAATAATATGTTACACAACCCACCTTGCACCTTCTGGGCTTTAGTCCTTAGAAATTAAATTAAGCTTGCAAAACAGCTGAGGAATATCCAGATAACTTCTTATTTGCCTGCATAAAGATAGTCCTTGTTTTACCACTACAGTTGGGACTCAAATTTCCATTGCTAAGTAAGTTGGTGGTTTATTGAGGGATGCCCGCTTTTACAAATTTGTTGGCCATGCTTGTTAAGTTGTTAAGTGAATCATGCAGTTGTGAAGTAAGCTTGTGAATGGGTTTCCCCCATTGACTTTGCTACTTAGAAACCAGCTGGGAAAGTTGCAAATGGCGATCACATGATCCTGGGGCGCTGCAATTGTTGTAAATAAATGCTGGTTGCTAAACACCCAAATTTTGATTTGGGTGTTTATCAGATCAACTCTAGGGATGCTGCCACAGTTGTAAGTTGTTAAGTACTGGTTATAAATCACTTTTTAGTGCTGTTGTAATTTGGTTACTTAACAAATGGTTGTAAGGCAAGGACTCCTTTTCTCAAGGGATATAGGGACACTGATTCTCTACTAAGTTTGAAGTACTTTTCGTTTTGTACATCAGGCAAGCTCCTTTGATTTTCTTTTTTAATTTCTTTTTAATTTCCTTTTCCACTTAATCCAACAATATAGCCTCTTTCAGTTTTGCCTTTGCCTCTGTAATCTGATCCTTCTGTCTCCTTTTTTCCTTTTTTTTCTTCATCAAAGAAATGAAACAATTCCCCTCTTTTGGGCTTTTGTGTTTTAATAGATTAGAACCCTGGGATAACAAAAGCTGAGTCTCTGTTACATCTTATAATTATCTAGAATAGAATAGAATAGAATAGAATAGAATAGAATAGAATAGAATAGAATAGAATAGAATAGAATAGAATA
>JANHFM010004343.1:27093-51402 GCA_032468115.1 Grayia smithii
GCGGCATATAAATATAATAAATAAATAAATAAATAAATAAATAAATAAATAAATAAATAAATAAATAAATAAATCCCAGGCTTCGGTTTGGCTCCGAGTTTGAGGTCTTGCCATGTGTTCATGGCATGTGTCAGTTTGCTTTGTGTGGGGATTGGAGTGGGTGCAGCAACTGGTGATGTCGCCATGGTCTGGCTTCTGGATGGTGGTTGTATTTTGTCTATGGATGGGTTTGGGTTTTTAAATCTGGTGAGGATGATTGGTGGTGGCGTTCTCACTTCCACAAGCGCATGCATGCACTTCATTTAGGTGAGCAGCAGACAAGTATGCACGCCGCTTGCGCAAATGAAGCTGTGCATGTGCGCACACACTTGCCAGTCGCTCACACAGAACCATCCCCTTTCCCCGCATCAGTCTGCAAAGCTGAAAACGTTGGGGAACTCTGCCTTAAAATATATTATAAAAGCATTTTTTAAAGGTTTTGAGATTTTTTTAAGAGGTGGAATTTTCACTCTTGAAAGCTTATGGCACTAATTTTGCCCCTTAAATTCCCCTCAATTAACACAAGCAGTGCCCCCGAACTGGGGAAAAATATTGACCTTACCCTGTCCAGTTGTATTTTGAGGAACTGCATGAAGGATGAAGGTTGTCCATAAGCTCTGGAAAATTAGACAGTAAAAGAACCTCATATTTATCAAATTTCTCACCTTGATAATTAAAGTGCTGTATACATACAGTTCAATTATTTTTGTGATCCTTAGGTAATGGCCTTGCTTGTCAAAGATTCCTTCTTATTTCAGCTTTTATCTCTTTTCTTCTATATCTAATATAGCCTGTACAATTAGAAAAGCTAATAATATTAAACAATAACCCTACTGACACAAAAACAACTAGGATTTGGGAGAGGGAGTGTATTATACAAGAAGACTGGGGAGAAAAAAATCCTGGTAAAGTTGCTGAATAGATTCAGGCAAATCTTTCCATCACTAAGAAAATAAACTTACACCAGCAAAAGCTTCTCAAAGGACTGTATCAGTGAGTTGGGTAAGAAAGAAATAATACATGATAAAATTGACAATTACCGGTATTTATTTATTTATTTTATTTGTCAAGCGTATATAAGATAACAGGTAAAAGTATAAACATAATTAGAATACATGAAAAGAGTAAGAGTAAAAAGGAATATTAGGACAGGGACGGTAGGCACGCTGGTGCACTTATGCACCATTATTATGAACATTGTTAGTACTTTTCATAGTATGCCTTAACTGGCACCAAAGATAGCATTCCTGCTTGCTAATAAGGACTTGAGCTATAAAAATCTGAGTGACCATTAGAGGACAGTAAAGAGATAAAGAAAACTTTGCTTGCTGCCATCTGGTGACTACTGAGATTTCTGCCACCTAGATCTAAGAGTCCTAATTTAAGCACAGGCTGAAAAGAGGAAGATGGCTAGAGGAAACAGAGGTTTTGAGCTAAATAGGGGAGTGTTCAAATTTTACTTTTACCTTATAAGGACACCAATTCCTTTCTTTGATTAGGTGAGCTTTAGAAGATGTAATCATTGCCTCACTGGAGTCAGATATAGGCCTGGAGGTCATCAGAAGGTCAAGTCTTCAGCAACCTCTCCCTCTTCACAGAGATTTCTAGGATCTAAATTAGCTTTCCTTATGTCTTAAATTACAACTCCCATCATTCCCAACTCTCATAGCTGGAAACTGGTATTGGTTTCAAAGCATATTTACAGGTCAACAAGTACATTCATGTTCTCGGTTTCTAATTCTGACATAATTGCAGATAATTCATGATATGATGAAGAAGAAAGATTATGTCAAGATTGCCACGTTCAATATTATGTCTCATATGCCTTAGCCTACTTGCTCAGGTTTCACAACCTGTGGAGCAGCATGAAGAAATGATGCATCCCTGCAATAATTTTGGTTTCCAGTTTCAACTTTCCATTCCAAGAAGAAAACAAAGATTAATACTATTATCACTCAGTAATATTACATCATTCAGAATGGCTGCAACTACCCTATTAGGACTGTAAATCAGCATCAACTGATTTTAACCAATGATAAAAGAAAAAAAATCACCCCACAGTATTGTTTGTAAATGTATAAGATGGTAAATCAAATAGTGACAACAATTAATCATGGAAAAGATCAAACAAACTACTACTATTATATCTCACCAAAAATGCTAATATTTGCATAGAAATGGGACTAGCCCTAAAGCTGAGGCACAATGCAATTGCCCCATATCATGCTCAGCATCTTTGTTTCAGATGCTAAGCATGAGTGATGGCATGGACTAGTATAAGAATTACTGGGGATTCCCTGAAGAAATTTCATGTCTATCTAACATAGTAAGATAACATGCATTTGTCTAAGACATAATTTGCTGGCTCTCTTCATACAAATGCTTAACCTGTTAAATTAACCACCTGTGCTACATTTATACAAGTAAAGTTAGTTCAGCAGCCTACAACTAAAATACTTTTTTTCTTTTTGGTACAGAAATTGGAAATCTATGACACAAGTAGTCCTCACCTTGCAACTATTTGGAACCAGGCAACCATTCAAGATTACAACAGCGCTGGCAGAACTGACTTATGACCAATCCTCATATTTATGACTTGTGCAGCATCCCTGCAGTCATGTGATCGATAATCCGGATGCTTGGCAACCAGTTCATACTTAAAGACAATTGCAGCAGCCTAGTCACATGATCACTATTTGTGACCTTCCCAGCTGGCTTCCAACAAGCAACAATGATGTAGGAGGTTGCAAGTTGCAGTCACATGATATCTTGCATAACAACCAGGTGAGTCACTTAACTACAGCAAAAAAAAAGTCATAAATTAGGGTATGATTATGTGAGCCTCATTTAAAAACTGCATTACTTGATGAATTTTCTGGTTCTTATTGTGGTTGTAAGTTGAGGACTACCTGTAATTAGATACTGTTGATTTATAGGTCACAGGAATCCTTGTGTTGGCCTGGACTAAAAATTTGTACCTGGCAATATTCAGTGATAGGAACAATAAGAACTGATCAATAATATATTCAATAAGAGTGCTGCAAATAAATATATATATACATTGATATTATGCATTCGATTTAAGTTGGATTGATTTTCTAATTTGCATAGTACAGCAAAGGATAATTTCCTTTTTCACTCTGAAGCTCCATTTGAATTTGACTGTGTTTAAAGCAATAATACTGTGATTTGCTCTACTGCTAGCAGTAAGGGAATATCTAGAATCTAAGAAATCTAGAATCACATTCTTCCTTGATAATGATGTTGTGGCTCTCCTTCAGATTCATTCAAGGATGGTTTGTGGAATTTATCAGGTTTTTTTTTACTACTTTTGTGAATTAGAACTGGTGGAAAAAAAACTATCAATTCTGAGCACAGAATTTATTCTGAGTAAATAAACTGAACAATTCTTCCACAGACCTACTTAATATCTTCCCCTGCCAGCACATCTTTATTTTAAATTCTTTGTTTTGATTCAATTTAATTTTTCTAATGCAATTTAAGGCAGGGACAGATTGTTGCTATAAAGTAGTAGTGAAAATGTAGAAATCTGATTTGGTAAACATAATGGAAACTCTAAGATTTAATTTGTTCATTCTTGGATTTTTCTGAAGTTTCAAAAATCAGAACACTGAAAAAGTTTGATGCTTGTTATTGAGCCTTTACCAATAGCTTCACAAGCTAACTGAAAAGTAAATTCCACTCTGTTTTGTGGAGCTGACTGCTCAGTTATCTGTAAAAGTCAATTTCTAGTTGACTTACAGAATAAATACCCAGCAGAATGGGTGTTAAGCTGATAAAAGGAAGTTGAACTCTCAAGGGCCAAATCAATTTAGGGCAGAAAGTTCAGCTTTCTCCCAATAGGATCTTTCTACTTTCTCTCATCCTCCACAGATTCAGAATTTCATTTCATAATCCCACTAATTTGTGATTAATACCAACCCCACCCCAGTGAAAAACACAACTGTAGTATGAGTAAGTATGATTAAGTAGTATGTAGTATGATTAAGAATATTATTTCTCTATATAACTAGAGGCATCTCAAAATGCTAAATTACAACCTGCCATAAAGTTACTGACCCAGAGTTAATGTACGGCAACTTTCATTCTTAGCTAGGTCATCCATACACTATAGAGACAAAATGGGCATCACCAGAGTCTGCTCTTCCAAACGTTTACAAGTGCAACGAGTACAGTATTTGCAGTCCGGTGATTGAGGCTGAGGGTTACAAGATGCTTCCACTCTGCATCCCGTTGCCCCGGCATTAAGCAAATGCTGAGAATATCAGCTAGGCTTCTCACATACACTTCCAATTGATCCAAAGGTGCTTTTTCCGGAGGCAACTGGGCTTCCAGTTGATATTTACACTACAATGTATCAACAGAGGTCCTCTAACACGAAGGCCCCGTTCAATATTATTAAGCAAAGGATCAGCCGGCACAGTGTAGATCAGACCAAAACTCATGAGGCAGCCCCCAAAATCGATTTTAAAGTAAAGGAACCCCGTCTTACCGGATGTCTCTTTCTCCTAAGGGATTCTGATCCCCAGGCCCCCCCGCACATTGCAGCTGTCGACCGAGTCATCTTCAGCGTAGCCCGGAAAACCAAAAGCGGACGAGAGAGTAGCAAAGAGGCGCCTTCTTCCACGTGTGCGGAGAAAGCGCAATCGCCGCGTTTGTAACGGGCGCCAGAAATGAAACTCAGCCTTCCCTGCCCCAGTCATTGGTCCGGGCCACGTTACCGGCTGCTTTCAAATCTGACGACAGCTACTTCTTCATTTGTTAAATAAAACAGGAAGCTTTTCTCTGGGGGCTGCGCGCAGCTCTTTTCACTGAAAACGTATTAAGCAGAGTAAAGATTGCTGTGTTTCCCCGCCGTTTATTTTTTGGGGGGGATTTGGGTTTCTCTTTTGCAAGCAATACACGCCAGTCCCGAGAACTTTTATTCACGTGCAGATTTCACGCGAGAACGAATGTGCTTTGGGAAAGTGGGAGCTGCTGCTTTACGGAACCGTAGGTACGTATTTATATATCGTATGAACACGAGTTTGTTTCATGGTTATTACGATGGCTGGTCGCACAGTCTGCCAGATGTTTACACCGGATTTGCCATTGTTTGTCCATCTAGCGAGGCTTTCCCAAGGACCCGAGATAGGCAGATGTTGTTTAATAATATTAAAGCTATCGTGGTAGGATGCAAGCTGTTCCAAGAAAGCTGCCTTTTGCAATTGAGTGATTTGCAAGTGATTTTGTCAACGCCTATGGTGTTCAGATCACAAGGCGCTGTTACTAATAGTACTACTTTTGCTTTTTTGCACCAGTCGTTCTACTTCTGCTTGCAGGTGTTTGCATTTTGTGGTTTTCTCCTGTTCTGTCTCGTCTCTTCTGATGCCACTATCCAGGTCTGGCTTACCCACAGTTGTTAAGTCTTGAGTGTTGTGTGACAGATGCTTGTCTGTTTGAATTGTAAAATCCCAAAGCGCTTTAATCTCTTCATTTTTTTATTACCTCGTCTGTTTTGTGGTCCTACCAATTCTTGTTTGCAGGCAAGTGATTATTTCCTACAGATAGGCCTGTGCACCATAATCGTGTCGACATTTGAGGTATCGCTGTGTGCCATCTTTTTTGCAGCAGGATTTGGTGGATTGTTTCTTCAGCTTCGCTTTTGCTATTCTGTTGCTGTTTCCTTAACTCTGGTTTTGTATGCATTTGTTCTTCCAGCTTGATCTTGTGCAATCAGAGTTAGCCCCTCTATTATTATGGTTGGTATTATATTTTTATCCCACCTTTGTATGAATTTATTTGGTCAACTCAAATCAGAACAATATTCTTGCTGTTGTCCCCCACAACAACCTTGTGAGTCGGGTTGGGCTGAAAGAGGGTGACTATCTCTATAAAAATGGAAGAAATCTGTTTCATGTATTTTAAGACTAAATGTACAAAACCTTTATGGGTATTTTTCAAGTATATACTCTACTTCACAGACATTTTCCACAAATGTTGATATTTCATAGTAGCAAATTGAGCATGCAGTATTTGGTTACAAACTTTTGACATATAGTAGAAAGGCATAATATTGGAAGAGGTGGGAGGGAATCATATATGCTTCTGTAGGTAAATATCACTGACTCACTGGCTGAATAAAAACAACATGCATAATATGACTTATGACAATATGACTTGTGGCTTAATGCATTGTGAAACCAGCAAGTATGATTTGTAAATTATGTTTTAACATTATCTTGTTTAAACCTGGAAAATTATTAGTTTATTTGCTAGATTTATAAGTCATTTTTTTTTAAAATAAGAGCTCAAGGGGGTACATCTTAATATTCCATCTCCATTTTTCCTACCAACTTGTGGGGTAGGTTGATCTGAGTCATCTGTTAATCTAATGAGCCTTTATGGTTGTTGGTCGACTGAAATCAGCTCTAGTAACCATAACTCTAGAAATGTAAAAAACACCTATCGGTATTTATTTGGAAACCATGATTAAGTAAATGAATGAGGCCTGACTGAATAAATAAATGTGTATAATGTTGTACTATTGATTTTGTACTATCTCACTAGTAAAAAAATTAGAAATAAATGTTCATCAAACTCATTCCTTGGGCATGCAATAAGAGCTTACATTAATTTCAGTTAACATTAGTGCTTTTTATTCATTTAGAGTAATTAAGCCCTAATAAGGTGCAAATAAGGTCACAAAAGGTGTTTACATGACCCTGAGATACTGCAACTGTCATAAATACATACCAGTTGCCAAGCATCCGTATTTTGATCCTGTGATCATGGAGATGCTGCAGTAGTCACAAGTGTGAAAAATGTCACCTTTCAGTGCTATTGTAACAATCACTAAATAAATGATTGCAAGTCAAGGACTATCTGTGCAACTGCAGTCCTCTGGGAAGAGCACTTGTGTTTATTCCTGCACTAACAAAGGTTTTTGACTCTATGGAATCAGCATAAATGATGGTGATCACCATAAATGTGGCTTTTTTATAGGTGGTCCACAATATGCAACCATTTAACAATCGCTTGAAGTTACAATGGCACTGAAAAATGTGACTTACAACCAGTTCTCACATTTACATTCCTCACAGCATTCCTACTGTTGCATGATTAAAATCCAGGCACTTGGCCACCAACCTGTATTTATGACAGTTGCAGAGTCCTAGGTCATGTAATCTTCCCAGCTGGCTTAAAGGGGAGGATACCAGATTCACTTAATGACCACATTAATCACTTAACAACCATGGCAAAAAGAGTTCTAACATGAACGAGATTCACTTAACAACTACCTTGCTTAGCAACAAGCAATTGGCCCGTTGTGGTCGTAAGTCGAAGACTATCCATATACATCAATCAGTTATGTGTTTGGGTGCTGTGGCAATACACATGAAGTATTGCATGAAGTATTGGAATGTTAAGTTATGCAGCACAATCCAGGTTTTATATACCGTAGTTCCTGCTTCAATTTAGCTGATGTTGTGCAATTGTGGTTAGTGCTCTGGAGGCCTTAAAGAAAGTTCCAGGACTGCCCATCCTTCTAGGCTTAATTATTGCTTTAAAAGCAACTTGTGGTTTCATGTCATTAGGACATGTGGCAAATGACATAGTAAAATACAGACGTGAAGTCTTCCATGAACAAAGTCTTCCATTTGATTTCTGAAACCTTCCAGTTAAAGCATAGCTGTTAAAGATTGCAACTTGGGAACTTGGAGAACTTATACCAATTAAAAATGGATGATATAAAAAATAGACCAGCTGTTCCCATGACAGATGCTCTTTATTTTAAGAATTAAACTTCCTAGATTTCCCCAACCAACATGACTATTCCTAAAAATGCTGGAAGCTGAAATCCCTACAGCTGAATAAATTTAAGATCTGACCCAGTATAAGGCAGTTTTGTATGGTCATTAACTCAGCAACCACATCACATTAGCTCTGATCATGGGCACAGATCACTGTTAATAATCACCCAAAGACAACATATATTTGCATGCAATACATTCATTCAGATGTAAAAAATGACTCCAATTCTCTGAGCTGGCAGTTGACTAGAAAAAAAATGGAGTGAAGCCAATCACAAGCTGGAAAAGTTATCATATTTTGGTCAAGATTTTAGCTGCCAGAAATCTCTTTTCTGGGACTTGTGAAAGGTCAAATTATTTTAGGCGGTATAATTAATCATGCATTGCAACTTCATTTAATACGTGTCTTTGCTTTGTGTTGGTGAAGGACCAAAGGCTTTAATTCCCAGAAGGCATTAGATTTTGGTTATTCTCCCAGGCTTTGGGGGCAAGTCCCTATAATATTTGAATTTGCTTAGTTGTTCTTTTCTGGACACACATCTCTTTTGTACTCTTGCTTTATTGTTGTAGCTTTTTATAATGTAGAGCACTAAGAGTTGTTGGAACTCTACCTTTTAAAAAATCTATATAAAATCAGGATTTTTGAAGCAAAGGTATAGCTGTGGTATGAAGGTGAATTTAAAAGCACTTCATACATAGACAACATAATAAAGGCAACTATGTATTAGGCAGTAGGATACTATATAGCAGAGTTCCCCAATGTTTCCAGCTTTTGGGTGGAGGAGAGGGGATGGTTCCACATGAGCAGCCAGCAAGCACGTGTGCATGCAGCTCCATCTACGCGAGTGATGTACACTTGCACCTACCACTCCCTCAAATGGAGCACACGCACATGTTTTGTCCACTGCTTGCGCAAGTGAGGATGCGCATGTATGTGCCACTTCCCAGCCATTTCCATGGCCAGCTGCAATCCCCTCACGACCCACAAGTTGGAGACCCCTGCTATATAGAACACAACCCCAAAGTAGCCCAGATGGAAAGTTAGAATGTTCACAAACCATTTAGCAAACATTCTTCTTGAATACTGGCAGAACATAGAAGTAGCACAGGACACTGCCCATGTTACTATTTTTTGTATTACTTTTGAGCAATCTGAGCCTTTGGAAATTTATATGGAAATATTTCAGACAGTGAGATGAGCTCCTTTGGTGTCTGTATTTCCCTCACTGGCAATTCAAAACTATTAACCATCACTTTTGTGTGCACGTTGTTTGTTAGACATGATTAAATGCCATTGGCCAAAGAATGCTGCCCTGCATGAATCTGATATTTTATGTCCAGATGGTCTATTTTTCAAGTATATCATCAAGACTTTTTTTTTTTGCAAACAAATTTTATTTACAAAAGTAGATGTATTAATTTGCACTGGCATGTCAGCCATCCAACAATATATAAACCTCTCTTGATCACTCTGAAAACATAAAAAGGGAATGGAAAAATGTGTTAGATGTAAGTTTGTGAACTTGAAAGCAAAACTGTATCTTTGCTCTGTGTCTTTCATTCCATGTCAAATACCACATTGGTACTGTGTTTGGTGACTCAGATAAGTCAATCTTGTGTAATTGCTTTCACAAAATCATTGCCTGTGGATTTCCCAGCAAAAGAGGTGCAAGCCTCAGCAGTGCAGAAACTGGCATCTTCAGTGGTTTGAATTTCAAGAGGAGCTGAGAAAAGCTTGTACTACCTAGAAAATATTTTGAGAGAAAACAATTTTCCAGCTGTAAGAACATACATACAAAAATGCCATGTTTTAGAAACAAAAACAGGTAGTCCCCAACTTACAACAGTTTTTTTAGTGACCAAAGTTATAACGGCACTGAAAAAAGTGACATATGACTTTGTTTCACATGACCTTTGCTGCACCCCATGATCACATGATCAAAATTCAGACACTTGACAACTGACTCATATTTATAATGGCTGCAGTGTCCTGGAATCATGTGATCATATTTTACAACTTTCTGACAAGCAAAGTACTGACGAAGCCAGATTCACTTAACAACCGTGTTACTTACTTAACTGCAGTGATTCACTTTAACGACTGCAGAAAATGTCATAAAATGGTGCAAAACTCAACACTGTCCCACTTAGCAACAAAAAAATTTGGACTCAATTATGGTCCTAAGTCAAGGACTACCTGTATAGCTCTTTGGTGATGTACAGCAGTTTCAATTTTCCTATTACTTAAAACACAGACATCTAATAGGCACATTTTGACAGGGTTCATAGATCTGACTATGACTTAATACATTTAGTGTACAGATAATCACATCACCATGCTTTAAAAATCATGCTTTATACCTTCTCTAGCCTATTGGGTTTTATTCATCCAACAATATTAAATGGTGACAATGAATCTAGTCTTCATCTGGTCTATCATAAATTCATTCTCTCTTTTGCAAGAGGTGAGGTATGCTTCAGATTGCAATGAAATTCTACAATAGTTATTTAATGATGTATTGCAACTCAGTGAAATAAATTTTATTGGTGCTTCAGTTCCTGGTATTTATCAGAAATGCTAAGGCCTTTATCTGAAAGCTGAGCCAGCCACTGAGATAAAGGGATAGAAAATCTAAATTAATACAAATCAGTAGATTTGGAATCTGTTCCAAATATAAAATGTGAGCTTTCTTTGTGTTAAAATATTTTTAAAAGAACCAAAATGGTAAATTTACCTTCCAAACCTCCAGCTAACAGCTGTCCTGGAATTGGGACTGAATAATATATAAGGAAACACGCCAACATACTTAATTGAGATTCATCAATAAGTTGTCCACTTAAATAGGAATGTAAACAAATATCACCACCAGCTGAAATACACATAAGGGAGATATTTTAGGGGATATAAATGGCATCTGCACCAAATATTGGCAAGTAGAGTTCTGTTCAAAATTCTAGCAAACCAGCTATTTCTTCCTCTGATATTTCATACCTTTCACTATCATCATTACCCATTTCCTCTTTCTTCTCTCAATTACCAGTTAAAAAGTATTCATTATGGATTCCACATCATTAATCGAGAAGCACCTCTTCATTTTTTTCCAAAGTGTGTTTTTTCCTTCAGCTAATCTTGGAACTGCCTTGTACCTACTGATACTTCCCTCCTATGCCTATGCCTCCGTCTTCACTATATATCAACAGAGAACTGAGTTTGTAATTACCACGTTAATTGTCTTCATTTCTAGGATAAAAGTCAAAATTAAAATAGAAACCATTTTCAATTTAAAGAATTTATTGTAGCCTTCTACCAGCAAAGTAAATAATGAAAGCTTTACCTTGCAGCCATTGATCCAAGGTATTATCTATAGAACACTTCATCACAGGTAAAAATTCTGAATTCATGAAAAGTCCTGCATGTGGCTTTTTCCTTATTCTTTCCTGATAACTTTTGGAATTAAAAAACTCTAGAACCAATTTTATTTGCCACAAATCAAATGTCTCAGACATTTCCTTTTTTTCTAATCTTCCCACAGCCTAGCAGGAAAGAAAATGAAGATGGAATTAAATTAATACAGTAGGGGCAAAGGAGTTATGTGTAAGATAATTATCACAAGGTGAAAATGTTTCACTGGATTTGAATTTTCTCAGATATGTTTGTTATAGATAATAATGGAAACTTGTTGAATTCTAGAAGGCGTAAAAATAAAATGTGACTAAGGATAAATTATTACAAGTAGCTTGTTAAAGCATAATTCAAGAGATCAAAATAAATGTAGCTTGTAAATGCACTTAATGTTTGTTTTCTTTAAACTAGAAAATAAGTATATATATATGAATAAGAACACATGCCGAGGAGAGAAAAAAATACCTGATCAATTGCTATATAAGCTGGCAACATCTCTGGATTCTCCTGAGTAACACACTCATACAGAATGGATGAAAAGAGGTCAAAAACTTCCTGTTTCTGAAGCAAGAAAAATATATTTTACAAAGCATGCCATTTACTCTTTTAAACATTGGTGCTTTTTTTCTAATTAGTGCAATTCCAAAACATATTTGGGAACCTTCCCAAAGTTTCTGCACAACAGAAAAGTATTTTCTGTTCTACACTATCTAGACTAGAACACAGCATTCAGTTCAAAAAAAAAATTCCACCTATAGACTTGAATCACATATTCTTCTTGGAGCCCAATATCAGAAAGCTAGAATTAAATGTAAAATAATTAATCCCTTATTCATTTATTTAAAATGCAATGTGTGTATAGATATTAACTATTTCATCATGGTTGGGAACTATTTTAGGAGAAACCAATTCCCTTGGCATTTTCAGAGCTTCGGTGATGAAGTCATTTGTGACTTATGTCCTTAACCTGGTCTTTTAAGTCTTTCAATGATGCTCTCATCACCACTGTAATTAAGTCTATCAACCTTACTGCTGATCATCCTTGTTACTCCCTATGTCTTTGACTACAGTTCCATAATTTCTGATTAGCATATCCTCTGTGACAATTATGAGAATTGTAGCCCAATATAGCTGGGAAATCCAAGGATGTTGTGTCATTAGACACTTCAGAATTTTTGACCAATATAATCAATTCCCTTACACACCCTCCCCATTTTCCTAGCTAGGTTTACACCTGACAACGTACTTGCCCCATAGTTGCAGCTGGCTTGCAAAAATAGTCAGCAAATGAAAGCAGCGCTGGATCAGATGTGAAAGCAGAAATAGCTTCTGGCTAAAAATAAAATGGATATTTGAAATTAGATTTCCCTTTTTTGGTTGCAAACTATTATTCTTCATGAGAAAGTACATTTTACACACCACCACCACCACCACAACATCAGTGTCTTGGTAAGAAAAACGTCTTGAAAAATACTCATGCCTTCATTTCCACATGTTTAAACTAGTGGAGTATACTCCGAATGGTGCTAAAGTCAGTACAGAATACAGTGATCTGACTGCTGATGCCCAAGATGCACTTCAACAAACTAGCACCTATTCTTAAACCATTGCATTAGTAATCTATAAACTTCCAAGCCCAATTCAGAATAGTAGTTATTACATATAAAGCTCTACATAGTGCTATGTTGGACATGGTATATTCAGAATGATTCTTCCTGTCACATGAAATCATGAGACACTGCTTAGAGTCTAACCTTTCAAGAACTGGGCTCGGGTGGGGTTTTTCTGCGGCAGTTCCAATCTTTCATAATTCTTACCATCAGAGGTATCGGTGTACGCCCCCCCCCGCCCCCCAGTATTCCATTTCTGTTATCCAGGTGCAATTCAGGGTGCTGATTATTAAACCCTATATGGCTCAGGCCCTTGGGATCTTATAGATAACCTCTCCCAAACAGATTAACAGAGTTGGAAGAGACCTTGTAGGTCATCGAGTCCAACTCCCCTTCCCAAGCAGGAGGCCCTACACCATTTCTGGCAGATGCTGCCCTCTGACCAAAGTGAAAAGGGGAATGCCTGCTGAAGGTCCTCTCTTAACATGAGGGAGAGCAGGAAGCAGTGACTGCTCCCTTCCTTGGGAATTGCTAACTCCCAAGACAAGAGTGGTCTCTATTCTTTATCACCTTCTGGAGAATAGTTAAAATTTGAATTTTCAGAAGATCTGGATCATTATGGTTTGTTATCACTTTTATTTTTTAAAAAAACTTTGAATATCATCCAGAATCTCTGAATGAGGTGGTATATGAATCAATCAATCAGGTTAGCGATAAGCTGATGGTTTTTGAGTTTTAGGCTATTTTGTCTTTCCTGTTCTGCTCTATTACTTATTTGTTTATTTGTAGTGATAAATTCAACAGGACCTTGTCAGCAATTCCGAAGCCATCCTGAAATAAAAAGATTTTTAGAATTCATCTGAAGTCGATACTAGGCAAAATAATTGGCAACATATTGTTCCTAGGGAAACTATATGAATGGGTCATGATTTCAGTAGAACTGAATTTGACTGAAGGTCGCAGAGGGGGGGTCAGGGCACACATTCTCTAGGAATATTGCTAAAGGACAAAATAAAACTGATATTTTGTACTGCAGTTACAGATGGGGCAGTTAAGCCAGATAATGTATCTGGGGAAATATACTTTGAAGATGGAAATCAGAGCAGATCACTAAGGCCCTACACAAACTCTTATGTGTTTAGTCAAAAAATCATTACCAAAACTTGGCCATTTTGCCACTAATTAAGAATTAGGGGTTATGGGCTGCTAATTCCTGCTGTGACTATACATTAGTCAGAGCAGTTATTAGTTTAAACTGATTCTAGACAAATACAAAAAATAAAGTTATATAATAAAAACAGGGATGTGATGCAGGGCAATAGAAATTTCTGTTTGGATACAAGGGCACAATACAGGTATTCCTCAGAGATATTGCAGATTTGGTTCCAGAATACCACAATAAAGCAAATATCACAATAAAGCAAGTTACACAATTTTCAGGTTTCCCAGTGCACGTAAAAGTAATGTTTGCACCATATTGTGGTCTGTTAGGTGTACAATAGCATTAAGTCTTAAAAAAATGTACATACCTTAATTAAAAATACTTTATTACTAAAAATGCTAATCATTATCTGACCCTTCAGCAAGTAATCTTCTTGCAAGTACAGGGTCTTGTAAAAGAAATCTGCAAAGAGCAATAAAGTGAAGCTCAATAAAGCAAGGCATGCCTGCACTTTGCAGGTACTATTAATCTTCTGGCAATTGCCTTTCTTTCTACCATATCTCTGAATTTGTTTTCCATTACCCATCTTTTAGTTAAAAAATTCTTTCAAAATGGAAAATGTGTTATCTAGCATTATTGCTGGTATGATTAGATGGTAGCACATAACATGGTAATTTCAAAGGGGGAGAAGAGCTACCTTTACTGCACAGGCATCTGTCTTTTGGTGCGTTACAGTCTGTGCTAGGAAGCTTCGCCAGCCCATGGGATCTTCTTTGTAGGAAAGCTGCCCAGCTCTCGGTTTTACATAGAGGACACCGTCCTTCGAAAGAATTGATCTGGGTGGGGGGAAAGAGTGAAATATTGAGTTGAACTATTTTATGTATTCTTTTTGTACAAACACTGCAAGAAGGTATGCTCTGGATGGTTGCTCATATCATTTAAGAATGGATGGTACAGCCCAAATACTTCAGTATACTAAGTATACAGTAAAAGTCGGCTAGGGCAGCAGGGGGCATGAAGCACAGAGGGCTAATGGCATAGAAGGGAGGAGATAGTTGCTGGAGGAAATTAAAGTGCCCCTGTGGTCCCAAGTGCACACCCGTTGCTAAGTGCCTGAACTCTGATCATGTGACTGAGATGGTGCCAAAACAGCTGTATATTTAAGGACCAATAAGTTATTGAGAGAATGGCGATAAGTTGAGTACCATCTGTAGCACGCTTAAAAAGCAAATAACTATCTGTCCCAAAAGTGCTTTTTCAAGAGGCAACTGGACTTTCTGGTTGATCTGGATGACTGAGAATCTCCATAGACAAACAGCTGTTTACATTTAAGTTCCAATTTTTCTCCAGAGTCAATAAAATTGCAAGACAGCGTGCAACTATTCAGAATGTTCACCATAACACTTACTTTAAATGATGCACCCCTTTGCTTAAATCGATCAGCAGTTCCCAATATCGGGGACCTTTCACTCTGATCTGGAAGCATAACAAATTGAAGTTGTAGATATTGATAAGATTACAAAAAACCTTCAAGTTCCTTATTTCAGAGGAAGTCCCCCATACTTTCTAAAGAATCCCTCCTCCTGGCAAAGTCAAGGGAGTCTGATATAATGAGGTACTGCCCTTGAAGAAAATATATTCTTTTTAAATATGCATTCTCAGAAATGCTGTCTGCATGTGTGGGGGTTTAGGAGCTACAACTCAGTCACTTTGCAAAACAGTATCGTCTTGCATACCTGCTTCAGTAAATGAAGTTCAGGGAGAAGGGTGGGTGCCATAAGTTCCTCAGATGTTTGTTCATACCACTGAGTTCCCTTTGAAATACAAAACCGTTTAGTCAAAAGTTATGAAATACAGAAGTAGAAAACATTCACAAACCACATAAGCTGCCTTAGATGGAATGTATAGAGCCCCCATCTCAAATTCAAAATACTACTTTTCTCATTACAGGCATGAAAGATGTTTTCTAAATCACATGAGATGAAACAATCCAGTTTCAAGAAAGCAGACGGATCACATGGAAAAATCTTCTAATTTTAAGGTTCCCTGTCATGGGATGTTTGTGCCATATAAGCTTCCAGGAAAAATCTGTCCTCAGTACTACAAAATAATGAGCTGATCCTGCAGATATCCTGTTTTTCATAATCATATCCTTCATTTCATGTATTTATCTTAATGTTGTGCCAAATTATGTAAAGAGTGTGGCTGTTTCTTTTAGCCAACCTTTCTTAACAGGATCTGCAGGACCCTGGAGTTCCACAAGAGGTCAGAAGTAGTTCGATGAGAGATTTTGATAGAAAAAAATTCCCATTTTTAAAACTTTTATTAGTTTAAACTTTTTAAAAGTTTAAACTAAACTTTTATTAGACAATTATTATTGGATGATTACATCCACGACTTAATGATCATATTAATGTACTGTGAACTGTAGATATTTTTTATGCAGGATTTTCCTGAGATTTTAAAATTATATCAAAGGTTATTCCAGGGTAAAAAGATTAAGCAGTCTGCTTTAAGCTAATACAATTGGAATACACCAAATGTTCCAAGAGGCAGGGTTAGGGTTTAATTATTTAAAGTGCTACTTTACAGCTACATAACAATTTTGATAGTCCAATGTTTTACATTACATGGACAAGAGATGTAATAACTTTGAAATGTTTTACAAAGATATTATATATCTTGGATTATTTATAGAAACATCCTTTTTCATTTTGAAAGTTTTGATTTCCTAACCCAAAGCAGCAATTGTGCATTCTTTCAAAGAATAGCTGGATAGCTTGGCTTTCTCCAGGTCAGGCAGTACTGTGCAGTAATTTCACCTGCCGTAACAAGGGTGAACAACTCTGGAAAAGTTATCTTTCCCCACCCGCATTTCAGAGAATAAGACCTTTTTTTCTCCATATGTCACAGAATTTACATACCTTATAGGTAACCTCCAGCAATGCATAGCAAGGGGTATCTGTATCCACATCCACAGGGTCAAGGAGTCTGGGTTCAGCAGCCAGAACATACAGATGCCTCAGGGCTTGAAGGTGGTACCTGTGCAGAGAAGAAATAATCTAGGCTGTGTCTTTTTCTGTATGAAATCCATCCATCCCTCATGAATAGCCAAAGATCCATTTAAATAACCTTTCCCTCCTCCATTTGGAGAGATGTAGTCTTGATTCTGTGAAACACTTTTTTCAAAGTGATCCAGACTTCATAGTTATTGAAAAAAGGAATATGCTCTGGAGAGCCTTGAGAAGTTATCAAAGATAAATTTGGAATTAAAACATCTTAGAATTAGAATTTGGAAATTTGTATGGGTGCAGGCATATATGAACACCACAAAGATTTCTGAGTTGTAACGTTTCTTTTTCCTATGAGAGAGAGGGAGAGATAGAACAAGAACACATTTGTTCCTTAGCCAGAGGACAATTGTGTTGGCATGGAGACTGATAGCAATTAGACCTTCAGTTTAATATAACTGAAATAAAATATATGCTTCATTCATTTACCTAGAAAGATTCATTTAAAAAAAAAACTATAAAGCTTTTCACAAAACTGTTGTGGTTTTAGTGCATTAGTATTTATAGACTGCAGAGGTTGGGTATTTACGCAGAGTCATCCTAGGATAAGATGTGTAGACAGACAGATTTCATTGAATTGTAGAGTTGGCGAATATCATTGACCAGTCTGGCACACAGAAGTTCAATGTGATTATTCTGACAGTAGAACTGTAATGTCATCAGTTTGGATTCTGTCTCTCTTTGCATGGTGCATATGGAAAAAAATAAAACATTTCTAATTCCATGAAGTTTTACAGCTTTTTCATATTTCCTCTTCCTTCCACAATCTGTCCCAAGTCTTCTTTACACAGTGAAAATTATTCCATTTATTATACAACATTAAATAAATATGAAATTGGGCAGCCAATAAATTTAAATAAATACCATGTTTCCCCAAAAATAAGACCCTGACTTATATTTTTTTGAACCCTGAAATAAGTGCTTGGCCTTGTTGCCATGCACTCAAAAGCCCAATTGGGCTTATTATCAGAAGATGTCTTATTTTGGGGGAAACAGGGTAACAGTTGGCAAACCTATGGCACGCATGCTGTAAGTGGCACACAGAGCTATTCTTCCCAGCACACGAGCCATCGTTGCACTTACCTGCTCCTGCGCATGCGTGCAGTTCGGCTTTCTCATGCACATGCACTCATGTTGCGCATGTGCACAAGACAGCCAGAGTATAGCGTGCGCATGAGCAGATGGCGCGGTTGCACACCTGCCACAGGGGGGACGCATGCGCGACAGCTCTGCACACGCAGATGACGCAGGCGTGCGCCGCAGATGGGGCATGCATGACAGCTCTGCGCATGCGCAGTAGTGTGGTTGTGCGCGCAAGTCAGGACTGGGTGGCACATGAGCTGAAAAAGGTTCGCCATCGCTGCACTAGACATTACAACTTGAAAACTTGTTTCCCAAATGACAAACTATCAGACCAAACCAGTGGTGAAATGTAAAATTTGTTACTACCGGTTCTGTGGGCATGGCTTGGTGGGTGGTAATGTGACTAGGTGGGCGTGGCCAGCTTTTTTTTTTTACTCTTTTAAAGCATTTTTTTACAACCTATTCGCCCGAATAGGTTGTAAAAAAATGCTTTTAAAAGTAGAAAAAGGGCTCTGACAATCACAGCTGGGCTGCCTGATCGTCAGAGCCTTTTTTTTTTACCTTTTAAAAGCAGGAAGTAACAGCACTTGGGCGGGTGGGCGGAGCGTTGCGCCGCCATCGCTACTGGTCTCCAAACCACCTGCCACAATCGCTACCAGATCGCCTGAACCGGTCCAAACCGGAGGATTTCACCCCTGGACCAAACTATTTCTAGCATTAGATTTTAAATCAGGTCCTTTTACCTGTTATCTGTACTGTGAACTGGGAAATGAGGGTAGAGTGCACAAAGAAGAGCAGCAATTGATGAATTTGAAGTGCTAAGTGAATATCTGCAAAGAAACAATATTTTCCCATGAGTCAATAAAAAGCATTTCCTTGTCAAGCCAAAATATGATCCCAACTTATAATGACCATATCAGTTCTATGCCAATGAAAGGTTACAAAGAGCTGCAAAACTACTCAGTCATCTTGCCCAGTCAATTTAACGGTCATCACAGAAAGAAATTTTGTCAGCCCTATTAGCCAACAGTTTTTAAATGGAGATGATAGGGATTTCATTCAAAATTTGCAAGCAAAATATGCTGTCTCTACATGGATAGATGGAAGAACAGCTCAATCCCAATTAGCTTGCTTTTTAAAATTTATTATATGCCAACAAGTCATTGTCAGTTCTTATCAACCAAATGTCTTTCTTCATGATTGACTTGCTTTAGTTAAATATATTTACAAAAACATATTCTGCATATTTTATTTTTCTTGCAGGAAACTAGCTTTTGAAAGAATTTGAAATTACTACATAAAGACGCATGGAAAGATTTATATCATCAATCCTAAGCTGCTGGGTCACTGTAATGTCACTTGGTCCTGCTCTTTATTTATTTATTTTACATAATTTATATCCTATCTTTCTTGTACCTGAATTTATGATTACGCAGCATGATGATAAACAATAAAACCAATACAAGGGGATGTGGTTTTTAAAAGTTACCAAGAAGGTAAGGTGAGAAAGTAGAACATATAAATATCTGATAAAATTCATACATAATCTTATTAAATCAAGTCTTAATAAAGCAGTGAAAGACCATTGGGGAAAGTGGCCATTACTGAAAATGCTCTTATGAGATCCCTTTCAATGTTTCCATATTTTTGTTCCTTCTTGAACAAAACAACCAATCTAAAGACTGGTGTTCTCACAATGCTATGATTATCCTAAATTCATATAACTAAGTAATACAATATCCTTCCTTGCAGCCTATCTGTATACCAAGGTTAATCTAAGAGATGTTAGATTCTTCAGGGAGTTTTTTTTTTTTTTTTTCATTCTGGATGTTTATATGCATGGAAATATAAAGGATTAAGGAGTAGAACATTCTTTTTCAGATCACAGATTACCTTCCTCCTCCCAGAAAGAGGAGTCCCAGAGCCATGTGGTGTGCCATATGGAATCCATAGTTCATTTCTCCACCCGTCTTCTTGTGTAGAAAATGACAGAGCTGAAGAACCTTCAGGTTCCCAGATCCTGCCATCACCATTGCAAGGGAAAGCAACACCACACTCAAACAAGTCTCTAGGTTATAGTGTCCAGCCTAAGAATATGGAAGAGATTGTTTTTTATACTTATGTTTGCACATTCTAAATATGCTTCTAAACTGGCAAGATTGCAATCTTTAGAGAAACTAATTTTAGCAAATGACAGTCTATATAAAGCACACCAACTTCCGCAATACTTACTTTGAAAAAAAAAATCATTTATACCAATAATATGCAACCCACATCCTGTACATAGGCACCCAAACCCAGTGCCCAGGATCACTCCATTATTCATGAGAAAATACTGATTTTAATGGTCAGGGTTTTTTTCCTTTTGCGAGCACAAATCAAGGTTTGTATTAAATGTTAAAAGTTCTTCTCTATCACCTAAACACTCAAAGAAACAAGCTGAAAATCTATCCCCCACACACACATAATAATGTTACCTTATTACAGCCATATAACTACAGCCCCTGACAGGTAAACATAATAAAGACACCAGCTCCTAGCCAACAAAAAATGCCCATCACAATCTAAGCAGAGCAGCTAAAAGACAAATTGTCTCTACTAGTAATCATCAAGAAATTTGGGCTGCCAATCATTTAAGACTAGCAATATTAGTAGTTATTTATTGTAAATAAAGTTGCTAAAATTAAGAACCCTTGGACAAAAGAGAATGAATGGATATTACTTTTGAGAGGAGTATGAATTCCTACTAGACTAATAAATCTCAAATGCTGTCCAGTCTCTTCTTAAAAACCTCCAGTGATGAAGCACCCACAACTTCTAAAGGCAAGCTGTTCCACTGGTTAATTGTCGTCACTGATAGGAAGTTGCTCCTTAATTCCAGGTTGCTTCTCTCTTTGATTTGTTTCTATCCATTTTTCCTTGTCCTGTGCTCTGGTGCTTTGGAAAATAAGTTGACCTCCTCTTCTTTGTGGCAGCCCCTCAAATACCAGAATACTGCTATCATGTCACCCCTAGTCCTTCTTTGGTGGTGGGCCTAGCAGGCTTCCCTGCAGCCTCCTGGGACCAAAAACGGGCTGTGGGGGGTTGCTGCATCCTCCCCATGGCCCGTTTTTGGTCCCAGTTGGCTGCAGGGAGGCCTACTAGGCCCAAAATGGGGGGGGGGGAGTCGCACGGGTATCCGTGGTAATGGTGGTAGGAGTGTGCATTGCATTATGGGTGCGGGCATGCACGCACACAACAGCACACACACGCTTTTGGTACGCGACGACCAAAAGGTTAGCCATCACTGGCTTACACCCTATCTACTTAAAAAATCTGATACTTTCCAGAAAGAATATATTGTTTTTTACATTCATATAACTGAAGCAACTTGTGTAATTTATTATTACTATTTTAGATATGTATGCATGGACATGGGAAGATAAGGCAGCATAGAATTTTCCGTGAGCTAGTTTGATGATCTAATAAACCACAACCGATTTAAACAAGAAAAACTAGTATAAAGCTTCACTTGTACTAACACCGTAATGAATGTAAAGAAACTTACAATGGAAGCTGTAGCCGATGATAAACACTTCATGAAGTCTTTTGCAAATGCAAACTAGAAAGAGAAATTCAAGATGAGCAAATATATTGTGGCAATGAAAAAAACAAGCGCAGAATGGAAAGAGAACTCAGAGATTCCAGTCATGCAAACTAGACCTTCTGCTACAGTGCTACCCAGAAGGAATTTCCCCTCTTTCATAAAATCAGTGTTAAGTACATTTGAGGTTCATCTAGCTAAGGCAAGAATCTCTATCAAGCAAATGAAGAATGTCTCCTCATTTATGGTCCCAAACTCATGAAATTCTCTAAAATAAATAGACATTCAGCTGCACAATTGTTCTGACCCGGCTCCCAAACATAACAAGCCCTTTGTAGTTAAAACGTTCCGTTTATTAGGAGTGCTAGCAGCCACTCTCTCAGAGCATGCAGGCTACGTAGTCTCTAAGTCCTGTGGAAAGTGACCCTTGCTCCTTTTCCCCCTGAACTGGCCCAACACACCAGGAGTCTCTCTCTCTCTTTTTCTCTTCCCACACTTGCAAAGAAAGTCCTGGAAAGTATGCTCACTTTCATCCAGCAGCAGACACACACACATGCTCAGAAGGCACTACAGATTCCAAGAAAAATTCTGATAATTTCCAGACAGGATCCGGAAGTGCAGGCTATCAGTGGCTGACCGGCAGGGAGAATAGTTGTCTGCCACACCTATTCATCTCCGCCCCCTGCCTTTTATCCCCAGAGCTAGGGTGGGGCTTCGCTACCAGCAGTGGCTTTTCCATCCCAAGAACTGGCCTATAGATTTCCACTGTTCTCCTCTTTTCTGCCTTCTGTGCATCTGCACGTCAGACGCTGGACCCAGCTGTTCCTCCTCTTCCTCATCAGCCACCTCCAGACCTAGGAGCTGTTGACTCTCCATCTACGGGCTGATGGATGGATGTCCCAGACTCCACCTCTGTCTCTATCTCCGATAGCTCCATTCCCCCTCGGAGCTCTCAGATTGCCTTGATGTTGGCCCTGACTCCAATGCCGCCTCCTCATCTGATTTGGGTGCTGAAGGGGCCGGCAGCCGACAGGCCACAATATTGTCTCCTATACTACATTTTGCAATGTTGTGCTTTTAATTATACTGAAAGATAAGCATTGTCATTTCTACTCCATTTTAAGCTGTTGGCTGATAGTTAAGGAACAGATTATTATATTACCTAGCTGTCTGACAAGGTACAGCTAGTTAGATACTAATTCCACCTTCCCCAACTCAGTGTTGTCCAGATGTTCTGGACTGTAATTTCCACTATTCCTAGACAGCAACAAGAATTTGTCTGGGGAAAACTAAAATAACTTATCATTGGGGAAAGACGGAAGAGTCAAAGAGGGAAGAGTTTTTTAAAAAGGCAATTGTACTATAGAACAACGTTATGTATGAAGAGAAACAGATATACACCGAGGTGGCGCAGTGGTTAGAGTGCAGTACTGCAGGCTACTTCAGCTGACTGCTAGCTGCCGTTCAAATCTCACCAACTCAAGGCTGACTCAGCCTTCCAAGGTGGGTAAAATGAGGACCCAGATTGTTGGGGGTAATATGCTGACTCTGTAGGCTTAGAGAGGGTTGTAAGTCTAAGTGCTATTGCTATTGCTACACAGTATCTTTTTATCTACACAGTATCTTTTTATCTAGCAAAAATCAAAAGTTGATGAAAAATCAAGCAAATTAATACTAGATATATTTCGTTAAGAAAACCCTCAAACTTTTCTTGGAAAGAGTTAAGTATAGATTTATTTGCTGTGACTTTTAAAAATATTGTTTCAAGTAAGCTAAAAGTATCAGTGAGCATTTGTCCCAGTCATGAGATGCCCAGATACCACCATTACTTTAGCCATGAGCTAAAGGAGAGCTGCCTTGTTCTGCTCTCAACTTTTATGCATGCTGACATTAGATTTCCACAGGTATCCTTGCATTACTGAAGCCTGACACGGTCATTTGTCTTTCTACCAAATGGAAACAAGATTTTTCAAATCATAATAATGTACTCTGGACTTGCAAAATGTCCTAGCTGTGTAGATCACGTCAATTACTAATTAGTCATTAATCTACTTACCAAACAATTAAATGCAGCCAGATTTTCTGAACCAGCAAATCGAAAACCCAGGGATAAACAGGAACCAGCAATGATATAGACATGAGCCTGCCTAGAAAGGAACAGTTAATATAAAAGTTTTTGAAATATTGTGAAGGATTAATCATAGTGCCCTGCATTTCCTCAACTGTTAAAAAAAAGAGGGGGGGGGGGGAAGAGCAATGGCTCCAGACAGTAGGTAGCTGCATTCCCTTAATCCCTGGAGGAGAATATGAAAGGAATGAATTGAGTCTCTGAGGAAATACCTTGAAATAGCTTTCCTTATACAAGATACAGTGACTATTGACACAGATAAGACCTTCCGTTATGCCCTTTTTATATAGTTACCGTATTTTTCGGAGTATAAGATGCACCTTTTTACCCCCCAAAAGTGGGTGAAAATCAGGGTGCGTCTTATACTTCGAATGTAGCCCTGGGAGCCTTGTTTTTTTAAAGCATTTTTACAGCCT
>JANHFM010004343.1:73036-83488 GCA_032468115.1 Grayia smithii
ATTTCCCAGTTCTCTGAACTGCTCAAAAGTTCCGCTACCAATTCTCCAGAACCTGTCAGAACCTGCTGGATTTCACCCCTGCTTTAACTGCTGTACCAAACTGGTCTCAAGGTCAATATAGCCTATTTCAAACTCAAAATAATTGCTTTGCACATCTCTATTTGTAAATGATGTCGATTTCCTTCAGTAACACATGAAACCTCTTTGAAGATTACAAATAAAGTTACTACTTTACTCATTAAATCATAAATCAACAAATTATATTAGCCTCCAGACAAAAACAAGTCTCTTTTTGCTATGCATATATATGATCCATTAAAAAAATTGCTGAATAATATGAATTCAGACATATCTAACCTGTCTGGAATGATTAATTAAATAATTCTTCTCTTACTTCATCTGATCCTGTCTCTGAAGGCCGAGCTTTTTTGGGAGCAATGACTGGCGAAAGAGATCCTTCAAAATCAAGCTGAAGTGAACAGAAAAAAAATAATCATACAGAAATTCAGGATATCACAGGAATATTCAGAGCCATTTGTGATAAAATTCAAAAGTTCCACATACAATTTGCCATTTATTCCTTTACATATTTTCTACTACAAGTAATTTCGAAGAATGAATATATTACCATATCTCCTCATTCAAATTATGGATATAAGGATTCAATATACCCATTGATGCTTACAACTGTTTGAAAATTAAACACTCCCAGTTTAATGGAACCAACTTTGAAATAAAAATGCTGGACACAATGGGCTAAGGAGAAGCAATCAGATGTAATCATCTTAACTGGTTGGTGAATTGCCTCCAGAGAACAATTGCCTTCAGAGAACATAGACTCTTGATCACAAAGTATGCAGCAAAAATGGACACATAATTATTCATGTAAAAAAGGAAGTTTATGAATTGTTTTCATGTATCAATTTTTGGTATTGTAACACAAATTTAATGTGAGTGGTTAGGGCAGTAAAAGAAGAATTTCTAATAAGACTAATATGCTAATATATTTAAGGGATAGCCACTGGGAGACTGCAGATGAGATCTGACCTCTGACAAAAACAGCAAGCTCAAATCAAGTTGTAGACTGTTGCTGGTATTGTTTATAAAAACATCTTCCTATCCTTCACTCACAAGAAAAATATTTGTAAATTTTAAAACAGAGAATTCATATTTCACTGTTACAGTTCAGAATAATGAATAACTCTATGTATCAATTATTTCCATTCATGCACAAAAAATCATTATGAGCAAATGTCCCTGTAATAGAAATTCATATGCATCTAAGATTTCTTTTAACAATACTGTGTATTCAGTCAAATAAAAAGCACCAGAATATTTCTGTAAAATATAGGACTTGAAAGTAAAACATGAGGAAGAGATGAAATGAGGAGAAGAAGAGTGCAACATTATTTCAATAGTCTCTTTTATTAATATTAACAAGGCATGTACTATTTTACTCAGGGTACCTGAAAATAATAAGCACTTTTGGAGTATGAATTTTCTGAATAATATTAGCAGGTGAGTCAAGAACCACAGAATGGAAAGATTAGAAAGGAACTTGGAAATCAGCTCAATACTGGTAAGATTCCACTACTAAAGCATTCTAGATAAATGGTCATTTGGTCTTTGTTTAAACACCTACAGCAAAGGAAAGATCACAGTTTCAAGGCAGCCACTGTCATTTATAAGATTGCAAGTTTACTTACGTTGCGTGTCCATGCTACTCTCTCTGTGTTATAACCCATCATGTTCAAGAGACAGGTCACAAATAAGGTCCACTCTGAATAGTAGCTTGGCCCTCCAGGTGCATTGTAGGCATTATACCATCTGACAAGTATTTGGACAGCAATCTCCTTGGGCAGGATACTCTTAATTCCTTGTAAACATGTTCTGACTATTCAAGGTAAGGCAGAAAGAACACAAAAAAGAATGTTAGTAAATCAGTAATCCAGAACCCAGTTATTTGTAAGCCAAAGAACTTGTTCTATGCTTCATTTGGTATATTTGAGACCAATACAATTATTTCAGCAAAAGAGCAGCTTGCATATTTCAATAAAATCAAGATGTCTTAATCACATTGCATGTGGAAGAATGTGATGGGTTTCCAATGAAATGAGATGAACAATAGCATTTTTAACATTAGCTGGATTTTTTATTTTGAACTTAATTAGACAGAGAAATGAATTGTTAAGGTCTCAGATTCCACAGCCATTCTATTGAAGGCTGGTTTTTAATCTGCTCAATTCCACAGCAGTTCTTAATAAAAAAAGAAAAGAAAAGGAGAGTATGAAATTAACATCATACCTAATTCTGAAGTTGCAATTTCAGGAATGGTGATTCTAACCATTGAACCATTATTAAATTCCTAGAAGAAGATAGATTACATCATCATCATCATCACCATCATCATCATAATATCGCGACCTGGCCATTGAAACTATGTGATTATGGATGAAACATGTAAAAGTGATACCCATTGTCATTGGGGCACTTGGTACCATGTCCAAGAATTTTATAAGATACATCAACAAATTGCAGCTTCCTGCAATAACACCAGCAAAACTGCAAAAAACTGTGTACATCTTAAGAAGGTACTTGGTTGATACCTAGGATGCTGGCAGCAACGCATATCAACCATTAGCACCAGTCAATGTTATTTGCAATGCATTTTTGAATGTTCAGTTGACTGAGTTTCATGTTTAATGAATAAAATATATAATAATAATAACCTTTATTGTCATTGCACAACATATGTACAGTGAATTGATGGAGCTCCCTCAGTGCAGCCCCCTCCAACACAATATAACTCACAGTGGAAACAGAAAATCTCTATCCTAATAAATCATATTAACAAACACTCAGTCCTATTACACCAGTGTGTAATCCCACAAGGAATACATGCAGCATCTGCAATATATTATTATTTAAGCTATGGCAGATTTAAGGTATCCCAAAGACAAATAGAAAGCTGTTGTCTCCGGCCTTGTGTGGGTTTTAGTTAGAAAGGATTCGTTGTTATCCTCCATTTTAATTGTTTAAGACAGTTAATATGCCAAGCAAACTAACTAAAGCAGAAGGAGGCATCTCTTTATAAAATCATTTAATGATACAGATATTAATTGTAGGATACTTTTATAATTGGTGGGATTAAAAATCAATCAAACCTATAGCAGTAAATCACTCACTACATTGCATCATGTTGTAAAATGTACTTAAATACAATAAAAGAAACTTGCCTAAGTACCTAAATGCTAGCATGACAAGA
The DNA here is from genome assembly GCA_032468115.1 of Grayia smithii. Lineage (NCBI taxonomy): Eukaryota > Metazoa > Chordata > Lepidosauria > Squamata > Grayiidae > Grayia > Grayia smithii. The sequence goes on from JANHFM010004343.1 coordinate 76,302, forward strand.
AAACAGGACAGATTTCCTTCGGCCAATACTTTCAAATGTTCTGATCTTTCTGTTTCAGATAATCACAGTACATATTATATACTACGTGTATATTATGTCCTACTTCTAAAGCAATTTTAGGCTCAAACCTGCTAAACAACAATTCTATTCAGATAAGTTTTAAGTTCTCCAAGCATATCCCAGTATTAATAAATCTCTGATTTCCTCCAGATACAAGACAGTTTACACAGAAACATTGGGTTAATATTTACACCCAAGCCACCAACAAGTTTGAGTAAATCCTTCAAACCGTATTTTAGAACTTCAAATACAAGTGATATTTGAGCAAATCATTCAACTTAAAGAGTTAAATTTACCAGAGTCACTCTGTTCTGAACAGGATCTCTTACAGAATGAATAAAAGTTGAAAGTTGCTGAAAAGTACAATCATCAATATAAGAGGAATCTTGAAGTTTGGAGGAATCCCTCAACTCTGGAACAGGGGACAGCACACCTTGCTATAAAAGGAAAAAATGTTTTGCAGTTATAAAAACTATTACAGGAACTTATAGTTGGAAAAAATCTGAGATGATGTAGTTCAACCCTCTCTTAAATTAGCAGCTCTCATTGACTGCTATTTGAATCAAACATGAGTAACATATAGCTCCAGTGAACATGAACTTCAATGGTGAGTAGCAATGGGAACAGTTGTCCAACATATTGCCTGAAGTCCTAATTGAGTTTGGCTTCTAATGACTTCCATGTAATTTTCTTAACCTGTAATCAGGCCTAGCTTTACCATTTTTGGACTTTGTACTAAAAGACTACGTGCAATCCTAAGTATAAACCAGTGTTTCTCTGTCTGGCTAGGAATTCTGGGATTGGAAGTCCACACATCTTAAAGTTGCCAAGTCTGGAAAAAAACTTGTATACATTAATTACAATCTTGGGTACTGATAAATTGGAAGAGGTGATTTCACATCTGTGTCCAAAAGAATCTGACTAACTGCCAATACAAAGCCACCCTGAGGAAAAAAAGACCACTCAGTAAGGCAAAATTTCTGAACTGCTTCTTTAATATTAATATACAGAGCTGTGGAAAAATATGCAATGCAAGGCTTGCCAGCTAAAGAAATACCATTATTTCTTACCTCATCTAAGGGACCAAGGAGTTTATTCAAAGGCTTGGAAGGGGTGCTGATACTATCCAGAGGAGTGCTTGGACGAGGCATTTGATTTGACATTGTCATTGATGGAACTGGTAAACCAGGTATAAATACTTTCCCTACCTTTTAACAGGAAACAAAACAGACAGTTGTTTCAATATAGGTAGTTTTTAAAGGTAAAATATTCTTAAGGTATTAAGCCTAAGCAATTATTTTAGAACAGTTATACAGCCCAACATCTTAAAGTTGTCAGATTTGAAGAACACTGATCTAGAATGCTGGAACAAAATCTATACTTAACAACTTTTGTGATAAACTGAGTATTGAAAAATGTCCATGTAGAATTGGATAATGTATCACGTGCAAGAGCAAAAACAAGCAAAATCTGAAGATTTCTGATTTACCATATACAGGTGCCAATCACTTCTCCCAATGAGAAATGAACAATTGTTGATTCATTACATGGTAAGGATGAAAGAAATAACCTGTATATAGAGCTTAAATCTTAAGAACCTTGTAATTAAGATTTTTCTAATATCTACAATAAAAGTATTTAATCAAGCTGTGTTTTTGTATCTCTACATGCAGATCTTCTAGTTCAAGTCTGAATGAATCCTGACAATACGCAGCCACCTTAGATTTTAACTTAACTACTACTTAACCTGCTAGTGCCTACTCAAACAACTGGCAATGTTTACATACCCGAGACATACCAAAATAAATAAATAATGCCCCAAATCTGTCTCCTCTCATACTGAGTCTATGCAAGAGTATATGTTTATAATGTTTCAAAATCTTATAAAACTTTTGTTTATTCTTTTCATTATTGAGTTGAAAGAAACAGATATTTTCTAAAGTACAACAGAGGGTCTGGTTCCTTCAGGTAAATGTTGCCTTCCCTTATCAGTGGCTGATTTAATGAATTTCAGTTCCTTTATTTTAATTTCTTTCTTTCTTCTGGAGCATTTTCTATTGGAAATTGCCCTTTTTGTGTTGTTTTCCCTGAACGATATGATTTTTACTATAAAAGGGGAAAAAAAGCTCTCCCAGAGTGGAAAAATTAAAAAGGCGTTCCCTTTTGTATTGTTGATTGCAGCTTTCATTTTTTATATTCTTGTTTTCAAAAACAAGTGGGAGTAGGAAAGAGGAAGAAACAGACATGACTATCACATGCCTGACCCTACATCTCATTGAAATAGAGGCAACTGAGTACAATAGCACAGATCTGAAGAAAACAAGATGCATACACAATACAATGAAAGGGAAATGGAAAGAAGAACAGAGATGCTATTACACATAGGGGAAATACTAAAGAAAAGAGAGGGCACATAAACAGATTAGAAAGGGCTTGCATAAGATGGAAAAAAGGAGAGAAATGTCACAAAAGAAACTATGGACAAAACATAAAGCTATTAATGAAGAGAAATAATGTACATACTCGAACCACTCCAGTATAGAGCACTAAGTTTCCATTGCCTTCCAGAACCAGCATTGTATCAACGTTCTGTAAATCAATCAAATGAAGAGAATACATTAATCTGCAATTATCTGGGTAAATGCTGTCGATTAATACAAGTTACATGTAATTCACATACTCATACTTACATCAACTGGAGCTGCATCCTTTGCCTGGATGTTGGTAATGGCACCAAAGATCAACTGTGACTTGTCATTACTCTGCTGAAACTTTACACACCTAAAAGTGGAGTTGGGAGAAACAGAACAATCTTACATTAAAATGACTGTAATATAATAGAAGCAACTTTTTCTAGAAACCAAAAAGTGCCTACCAATGATACAATACAATATGCATAAATATTGGACAGAGACTAGAGCAAGATACGAGTGCCTTTAGCCTTGACAAAAAAACCAGCTATTCTTTGATTTGGAGCAAATGTCTGAATTGGCAGGTTATGCTTTGTTATTAAGTAATGACTAAGATCATCAGAAACGTGATTTATTCATAGGTTGTAAGCCATAGTTGTTAAATATAGTTTGGCATAACTGAATGGTAGAGCATATGGTATTCACTTTAGCTCCAAAAATGAAACTTCTGAGCAGATTCACCCAGATAATTACAAATTAGCAATAGCACTTGGATTTATATATTGCTTTATAGTGCTTTACAGCACTCTGTAAGCAGTTTACAGAGTCAGCTTATTGCCCCCAATAATCTGGGTTCTCATTTTACGGACCTCGGTAGGATGAAAGGCTGAGTCAACCTTGAGCCGGTTAATACATTAAAGGTGAAAAAATTCAAATAATATTTTCCTATCCAATTGGAAAACTAAGATGTATCTTTAAATGTATACAATAAATAAAAATAATAAATACCAAAACATACTTACCGCAATTGGAGCTGGGATTCCACTAAATAGCACAAAAACTTTTGCCCACAAAAATCAGTTGTAATAAATACTTTGGAGGCTTGACAATTCTTCTCCCTATCAACATTTAAAAGCAAAAAATAATAAATATAGACTTCTTCAAGTAAGAAACTTAAGTATTTGCCCTATCATTCTAAATGCTAAATATATATTTGTATATATAAACTCAGAAGGAAATCATAGAGTTCAATTAGAATGAATGGGTAGCCATACTGTGGATTTAGATAATGACTAAGATAATCAGAAATATGATTTATACATAGGCTATAGGCCTATAGATCCCATAGGCTATAAGCCATGAGTTGCTAAGGATAGTTTGGCATAACTGAATAGTAGAGCATATGATATTCACTTTAGCTCTAAAAATGAAACTTCTGATGAGATTCACCCAGATAATTACAAATTAGCAATAGCACTTAGATTTATATAGTGCTTTATAGTGCTTTATAGCACTCTCTAAGCTGTGGAGAAAAACACTGTTAATGCTATTTACTCTTTACTGTTTCAGTGCAATAAATGTATTTTACTTCACAATAAGCTTATGACCTTGGCTTATTAAATCACAATGTGAATGTTCACTCATATGAACTCAATATTGTCCTGTCATTTATACAAGAAAATATATTAGCCAAAGAAAACAGAGATAGTGGTTTAATGCATTCATGGTTGCAAGAAAGTTTCAAGTCAGAGCTTGTTGTTCCTCCAAATACCTGGCTTATCATTACATGCAAAAATATGGCCACATAAAGTATTCTTTTCTGAAGGTTAAATCATTTGGTTTGAGGAAGTCAGGATTTTGTAAAGACTTTTTTTAGATGGAATAGATTCTTCCAAACCTCAGGGTAGTGAAGGCTTCTGTCCATAGATGCTCTATGCAAAGCTCTGGAACAATGAGTTCAGTTTCTGGGGCAAGAAATGACTCAGAAGCACTATTTGGAGAATGGCAGGCACTGTGCCTCCTAGGCGACTGAACATGACTGGAGAAGTTGAATCTCTGTACCCCTGAGAAAGAATGTACCCCTAAGGCTGGAGAATGAGATCGGCTGAAAAGACAGAGAAATATATTTATTTTCTCTATGAGAATACATGTATAGCAGCTAACTTCCCTTTTTACTACAGGCCCAAATTCTTACATTTTAGGATTTCAAGCACTACAAACTAACAACTACAAACATAAGAACATAAGCAATACTCTGCTGGATTGGAACCTTGGCCCATCTAGTCTAGTAGTCTGTTCTCACACTAGCCAACCAACTACACAAGGGAAGCACTAGTCTCCCAACCAATGGAGAGGCAGGAATACTGCCAAATCCCCATGATTTTAATAAATTGGTCCAATCCAATTCTGAAACCAATCAAATTGGTAGCCAGTACCACATCTCATGTTAACTACTACTACAGTACAGGGATTCATATATGCATATATTTCATTTATATCCATAAATGAAATGAAATAAAATACTGTGGGATCCAATCTGGGTCGGTCATGAGACCAGAGTTGTCCCAAAGGTGCTTTTTTCAAGAGGCAACTGAACTTTCTGGTTTTTCTTGGAAGACATTTTGCTTCTCATCCAAGAAGCTTCTTCAGCTCTGGCTGGATGGTGGAGAAACCAGAAGTTTAGTCTTCCAAGCTTTTGGACTCTGCTGGAGCCCATCCTCACTCTTCTCTCTCACTCATCAGAATATGATATGACTAAACCTCTGGTCCCAGTGACCAACCCAGATTGGATCCTGCAACATTATCCTGGGACATGCATATTTGTCTTTGTTCATGAAATAAAATACTATATGCATTTATGGCAATATATAAATATAACTGTGAAACTTAAATTATTAAGAGTTACTCAAAAACTGAGAAGGGGAAATTAAGAACTCACGTACTTATGACTACAGCAGGAACTCCTAAAACTTAAAAATTTTGAACTCTCAGTTAGTTTCATTGTTTACAAAATAGTCATAAATAAAGGGAATGTAGATCTCAGCAATATGCCTGATCCCTGCTATAATTATAATCCTGAAATAAGAGAAAGTACAAGAACAGGAAAAGTGAGCAACCTACCTCAAAGCTGCCATGTTGGAAATAGAAGGTGAACGGGAATGGATGCTGGGGGATGATGTCGACCTGCTTTGGCTACAAATAGAGGAATAGTTCTGGAATGGAGAAGCCATAGGCGAGTCACCCTTAGATAGATTCTTAAGATGGGCAGTGAAGGAACTGCTGGCAGCTGCATGCTGTGGGGTCCATGCCTGTTCAGAGACCTTCAAGACTGCACTTTGCTCCTACAGATAAATAAGAAATGTATTTGTGTGATTCAGATAATCATATGTATAACTTCACATTTTAAGACAGGATTTTTTAAAAAAGTGGCCTTTCAGATTTTCTAAGTATCACTTCCATAAATTTCCATTAATCCAGCCAACAGTCATTAATTATGGGAGTTATAATCTAAAACCTTAGAAAGCCATTAAATTGCTGACCTCTGTCCAATATATAAATCTTAGAACCCAACATATTTGGATGACTGTGCAGTGTAAGCTATACAGAACAACAACCACTCACAGAACAGGCAAGCCTTCAATTATCCTCCTTGTTTCTATGATACCATACTCACTTCACCCTTAATTTTTTTACCTCTGCTTTTACTCTTCGAAGGGCCCATATGGAATGCAAGCACTGAGAGGCATCATACGTCATGAGAATGGAGGGCTCAGCATTGACAAAAACAATTCTCATGGAATAATCAGCAACATACTGTATTCTGGCAGAGGTAAACAAGGCTGCTAAGTGAAGAGAGGATCAAACTGATTACTTGTCAAGAGACATGATTTAAAAACAATTATCTGTATACTTTACCACATTTTTAAATAGCTTCAGTTATAAATAAAATAAAACCATTTTCAACTTATGCCCCTGTAAACTTTCTCCTTGGTATGTCTATTATGTCCCTTTTTCTTTTGTAACTAAATTCCACTACTGAAAAAAATGGGATGAACGTTAACATTTTTTTATAAAAAGTGAAGATTATCCTCCTCCAAGTCTAGCTAGACTGGGTGACTTCAAGAATATCAACATGTTTTTGGCAAAAATACAGAAGTGGTCTGCCGCTGTCTTTTTCAATATTTTTTCAACTTTCCAGGTTAGCTTACAGCCCTTTATTTCCTCCCATCCCAGTATTAACCAAGTCTAGTCCTCCTTAGCTTCCAACAAGGTTAGCCAGCTGCTAAGCTGTTTTCTGATAATCCTTTTCCAATTTAATGTCTTCCAGATGTGTTGCACTATATTTCTAATCATCCTAATCCATTGGGTACAGTATGGTCATTGGATTTATGGGAGTTTGCCATCTAAAATACCTAAAAGCCACCAGATTGGGGAAATCTAAACAATTCAAGTGTCAACCCTGGAGGCCATCTTTTTCTTTGGATCTTTAGGGCTGCCACACTTAGTGCTGTGGGAAACTAGGAGGGGGGATGGCATGGAGTGGTGGAGGTATCTAGCCATAATAAAATTCATTTCTCTGAGAGTCAAGGACATTCGGCCTGCACCTAGAGTGGTGTGACTGGGAGGCATATCCAGTTGAGACAGTGCATTGATTGGACCATGTGATGGACATGTGGGTGCAGGGGAAGGGACTTGGACTTTCTTTTGGGTGGGGAA
>JANHFM010004343.1:83588-96818 GCA_032468115.1 Grayia smithii
AAATCAAAGTACACTGACGATGTCTCCTTGAATGGTGATGAAATGTTTGCAACCAAATTACCAAGCTCGGAGCTCAGACCAACAGCCCAATTTTCTAATATTGAAAGATGGCAATTGAAAATATAGTCATAGGCTTGGCATAGGTTGAGACTAGGAATCCAATGAACAAACTATAAATCTAGGGCAAAACAAGATACACAGTGAGACAGAATCCAGAATTCTAAGCATGGCATTGCAAGTAAATGTTACAAAGCTGAGGCTTAAAAAACTGTTTTCATGTCTGCCCCCCCGAGAGTGAGGCCAATAAATCAGCCATGTTGATTTTCCATCTAATACACAGTGCATCAGTTTACTCCTTAGCATTGATTCTTGTTTCTTGCCAAATCTCTCAGATTTATGGAGTTCTGTTCTCTGTTGTTGAGTCTTTATTCATGCTTTGGTTTTGAACTGGGTGGCTGAGAGAGTTCAATGGGTTCAGGTAGGATGTCCTGGGAGCACTTTGGAACTGCTTCAACAAGTGAAGTAATTGGCTCAACCACTTCTGCAAATACCCATCATAAGTCTATTGTCTCTAGATGTACTTTACTTCCACATTATTAGATGACATGTCCAGCCAACCAATTGGTGAGTATGAAATAGGAAGCAACAAATTTTCTTAATTCTGTATCAATTAAGTCACTGATCAAATAGTGCTTATTGTTAATATTACTTGAACGAATGGAGGTGGAAGAAAGATTTGCTGATTAATATGTTAAAGTATATTAATCTTAAATTAAAAAAGATTTGGGGGAAAATAAGAAATGAGGCCAAGAAAGAAGGAAAGAAGAGTAGAGAAAGGCAGGGAAAAAAGATGATAAAACAGTTGTAAAAGAGAATGCAATTTATAAACTTTTCCTATAACAAAGATGACATAAGAAGAAAAAAATCTAAATAAGAGGCAGAATGAAAGAAATATAAGAATAAAGGAAAACAATGAAAAATAAGTCTTCTTTCTTCAGCAGAAACCAAATAATGAAATATTTCCAATTTGCACATGAATGATTATCTTAAGAGCTAGGCTAACATATGGACAGATACTGAAAAAACTCAGATTCAAATCACAAGTTTAATGTTGTAGGGGGAAATTCCCAATGGAAACTGGGGACATTAATCAATTAATTCATTCTGATTGGTATTTCATAATTTCAAAACAAAGTTAACTAGAAACCTTGTGAAGTATTGAAGATTCAACATTTCTGGTTGTTCTGAATCTCTTTCTACGTTGTGGAACTCTTTTGGTGTAATTTGAGAAAAGCATGATGAGATATTTCTTTTAATAAACCTATTTGATTACTTGACTTGTTCAAGATTTCTTTAAAATTTAATTCCTTGTAGGGAAATATAAAGAACCTCACAATAAATGGCCGAGATTTGTCAACCGTATGAAAATAAAATGCTGGAATACAAACTGTCCTCACAACATGTAGAGAGGATAATCCTCATGCAAAGCAATCTTTTCTGAATTACAGTTTACATGAAGTGAACGGCTGGCCCTTCTCAGCTTCTTCCTAAATTCCAATCATACTCTAATTATAAGTGACATTTTGGGGATACTATTTTGTCCTGAAGTAAGTCCAGTAGTTCAATTATAAATAGGTTTACTGACTTACAACTATGATATTCCATTTTCATGTGCATCTAATCTGCTATTGATAATTTAACAGTATGTTCAATAGCATTTATCAATCAATCATGTTGTATATTGCACATATATACAATGCCATATCCGCTTTCTTCTAGAAAAAAATAGCCATCACATCCTTATTATTTGTTAAAATTGATATGTTACTGGAAAAAGATAACTGCAGGACTTTCTTGCACATCATTCAAACAAACAGCACATAAATCCTATCCCATACCAGTATTTGTTTCCAAAAATAACAATTGACAAGAAGTAATGGATGGAAACTAATCAAGGAGAGAACCAACCTAGAACTAAGGAGAAATTTCCTGACAGTTCGAACAATTAATTAGTGGAACAACTTGCCTCCAGAAGTTGTGGGTGCTCCAACACTGGAGGTTTTTAAGAAGAGATTGGTTAACCATTTGTCTGAAATGGTATAGTTTCCTGACTGAGCAGGAGGTTGGGATAGAGGATCTTCAAGTTCCCTTTCAACTCTGTTGTTATTAAATAGTTATGAATATGAAAATATTGTAGGAATCAGGAAAATGTTGATATACATCTGTCTACAGGGTTATTTGGATCATCAGTATTAGAAATCAAGTCTATGAGCTGGCCAGAATGATTTTTTAGAAATCTGATATTAAAAAACATTATTCAGAGTGATTATGTGCTTTGTGAGATTTGGCTCATTGCCCTTTTTAGGTCTATACTTCTTGCCAATTTCCCCAGAAAAGCAAACTGTTAATAGTTTAAAAGTATGATATTCCTTTACTTCTTTTGATGTCAGGAGTTCTATTAATTTCATTGTGATTCATTGTTTATGATGGAGATACAGTTAACTGGATACATAACAATAAAAAAAATCAATTAATCAGTCCTTAGGAGTGTGTTCCAGCTGTGTTCAATAGAATAGGATCATGCCTTTTTATCTAATATTTGAAAAATGCTACCCTTATACATTCAGTATTTTAATCACAACATTTTATGCTTTTTGAAGCCCCAGATGATAGACTTGGAACAGATATATTTTCTGAAGACTTACAGATTAATCACTTTTATGACCTTTTAGCTAGATATATAATTATCATCTTGACATCACTCCAGGAAATCCCTGTTTGGTAAGAAACAACAACAAGATAACTCCCATAGAACAGCTTCTGAATTCATTTCAAACATTATTTGGTTCTGTCCTGAGGAGCAACATCAGGTGACTAGTGGGGAGCAGAATGAGCCCACTACTCATTGGTCACTTCAGACTGGTCCTATTTTTGCCCCCCTCCCCATAACAGGGAAAACGACATGGTTCAATTTGTAACTGCCACTGTTTCCAGCCAGCACTCCACCAATTGTAGCTAGGGGATCCACAATAAATAAAAAAAAGTTTCTCATTTGAGACCTGGGTACATGAATATAAGATTGCTTCCCATCTAAATACTGAAAATCCAAAATGTTTTTTTTATATGCCTAAAGCTATAATTTTTAGAGCTGGCTACGCATTGTTTTTTTATTCTGAATGACAAGAACTGAAATCATGCCTCTGTTCACCAAACAGCCAGCATTTTTATAAGGTTGTTTTATAATGATAACATTTTAAATCCTAAATTATCCAGATTTTAATGTTTAATTTTATTGATTAAATTGTACACCATCCAGAGCCCCTCTCCATAGGAGATGGGTAGTTAAACGGTATGAAATATAAACAAACAAATAAAAAAACACTTTATTCTTTATTGCTGTTCACATCCAGCAATTCCCACCTACTGTATGTGGTAAAGAAGAGGTGGGAGTAAAGTGTGTGTGAACCTTATTTGAGAAGAAGAGGATTAATCCCCTTATTTCTTTGCTCTAAAACTCTAATGCACCTCAGTTTTTTTATATTTCTTTGAAGCTCAGTAGAAATGCTAAGGATGTCAGCCTTGCAGGCCATCTTTTTCTTTGGATCTTCAGGGCTGCCACATTTAATGCTGTGGGAAACTGGGAGGGGGGATTGCATGGAGTGGTGGAGATATCTAGCCATAATAACATTCCTTTCTCCAGAAGTCAAGGGCATTTTGCCTGCACCTGGAGTGGCGTGACTGGGAGGCATCACCAGTTGGGATGGTGCATTGATTGGACCATGTGATGAACATGTGGGTGCAGGGGAAGGGACTTGGACTTTCTTTTGGGTGGGGAAAACCTGGAAGCTTTCAGATTTGGGTTTTCCCATATGTATCAATATGACATCTTTAATAAAATGGAACTTTGAGGAACTTCTAGCCTTGGAGTCTTCTTTCATCAGGGGTGTTACTTGAAACCTTGACATTAAGCTTACTGTTCTATGTGTTCCATTTCAAGATAAATTGAATCTTGAATATGCATATCAAATATGTATATCTGAACTTGTATTTATAAATAATTCAATATGTATCCTAATATCTCATATTTTTTAAAAGCTACCAAGTGCAGAGTATCAACAAAGCTAAGTGTGTCTGATTACAGCTGATCTAAAATTATATTTCTTTTTGTGCATTACATAATTTACCTCCAGACTTACAAACCATTGGTGTTATTTCATCTAATGGGTGGAGCATGCTGAACATGGTAGGCAAAGGTTCTCTAAAAAAAAATGAACAAAAATTCTAAATACTGCCACAAATGTTCTGATAACAACTTCAAATCGAATGCCACATCCATAATTATCATACGCTCCAATGTAACAATTTGCATATTAGCAATGAACTATGATTTGATCAGAAATGTTCTAATATTAAGCATACAAGTTAAAGTAGAAGGAAATATGATACTATGCACATACGCATGCATATTTGCATAATTCCCATCCATTATTCTGAACAATACCTTGAAAATTGGGAATATGGCAATTATGATATTTTGTCTTTATATTTCACTTTTTTCTGACAGTGCCCGTAGCCTATTTGGGAAGGTCTCCTCAATTTATCACTGTAACAACATCTTGGAAGATGTATTGTGATTGACCAGTCACACACTTGCCCGCTGTTCACACAAGTGGGGATGTACACAAATGGAGCTGCGGAAAAGAAGTGTATGCGCACACGCTTGCATACTGTTCACACAAGTGGGGATGAGTGTGTGAAGAACCATCCCCTCCTCCCACCCGCCGCTGGTCTGCAAAGCCGAAAGGGTTCGGGAACTCTGATCTAAGCAATGATCATCTTACTTTACCTGTTTGGATTTAGAGACACTTCATGCGAGGAACTAGTACGTTCAAATAACAAGCCATATTTTGTTGGCCAGACATTCGCTACCTATAAAAAGTTATATTAAAATATATTTCATTATAGCGGGAAAATATCCAATTTAATCCAACTAACAGAAATTTCATGTTTTAATTATTTATCCATAATTTCTATTTTGCTGAAATATTGTCCTTTAACAGTGTTCAATTATAAAAAGCATTTCAAAAAAATCCAGACTCTACTACATCCACTTTTCTTGTTAGAAAAGAGGTGAAATAGTATTTCAATACAGCTTACCTGAAAGGGTAAAGAAGCAGTGTAATCCTTCCCTTCAATACTGTGGATATTTATGCAAGAGCTCTGTAATATGCAGATACATTTTTCTACTAACTGACAGCTATCTAAATTGGGAGACAAGTAAGATTCAAATTATCTTCCATTCATCTATTTTTGTCACAAAAGGGCTGCATTTTCTACATTAATTTCTGGAGCAGCTTCATATCAAAGTGCTTTGAAAGTGCAATGCTTTTCCAATTCCAGATGTTAAATCAAATGGTCTAAAATATTACTTTTACCTTTATTTCTTTCAGATTTTTCCTGGGGTATTGAGAAGTCACACCACAATGCCTAAAATTTAAAAAAATCAGTGAAATAAATAATTTGCTTTGTTTTCTTCTATGTTCTGAAAACAGTCCTATATATTCAAAACTACAATAGATATCATCAACGTATTATCGTTTTGATTTTCAAATTCTGGCTCAGTATAGCTCTGCTAAAATGGCAATATCCATACATAATAGTGAGATATTAGAAGGCAAAACAAAATGAAAAAAATATCCCAAAGGATATTTTTCTCACCCCAAAACGTTGTTAATCCACTGAGTAACTTTACATAGTTACTTTACACAGTTACGTCACTCCTACCCTAGAGTTGAGGGCATGCTTTTCTTATGATTCCATTGATTAAGCTTGGAATGCCAACATTCTGTCCTAAGCCAAATGTGCAGGTTACAGGAAGTCCTCACTTAACAACAGTAATTGGGACTGGAAACTAAGCAATAACTAGACATCATGGTTGTAAGTGACAATCATTTGTGAAAACTCCACATCTGTGAAAACTCATTGCAAGAACTTGTATCTTTGAATGGTTGCTGAACAAGTGGACATTATATGAAGATTGGCTGTCTTGCCTGATTTTTTTTTAAAGCAAAGATGTGGGACGTTGAAATTAGGTCAGGACTTTGATTTTATGAGAAATGATAAATCTTTTTCACTATTTTACTCCTCAAAATCATTTGTATCTCATGCTTTTTTTTTCCAAGTAGAAGAAAGAATGCTCTTATTATTAGTAGGACAATAACCATTTCAGGGGAAATTTTTTAAGCAGGATACAATCTGCTGAGGAAAAAATCCCCTTTTTTTCAGTCATGCAACCCTGTTCTCATATGCCACATTCTTCTGGACAGATGTTTTTTAAGCTGAAGTATATATAAAAATCAGGAAATGAAATTATAGATCACATGAATATTAAGTTGTGCTAATGAAGCTTTTTCTCCATTCTCTGGTCATTATTTTCAAAACAAATTTGAAACAAATCCTGAACATAAAGCATAAAGGCAACTTTCCTTGGCAATGCAGCTAAACAAACTCTATACCATACCACTTTTCGTACCTGCAGAACAGAGCTGTCAACAGTAAATGCTTTATAAACTGCTGAAAATTGATTTTTACTTCCTCTGCTCCAAATGACCATATTACCAGCCACATACAGTTCTTCATCATACTCTACTTCTTCCCCAACCTCACTGATGCCCTTCCTTAACTTCCAACTTTCCTAAAAGGAAAAAAAAATGAATATCACTATTATTGTGCAGGAATGTTCATTTAGATCATAAGTGTGGTTTGGGGAAAAAATGATGATACTGCATAACTTATTCTGGTGGTTGTTGAAGATTAGTGGATTTAGCTTTCTAAAAAGGCTAATGTAAAAATAATTTTAAAGTTTAGGTGTTTTCTAGCTAGCATTAGTGACAAAAGCAATATGTGTTTTAAGTATCATCCTGTTTTCCTGAATTTCTCAGCAATTGTTGGTACTAATGCAGTATGCTTACAGATGAAATACATTTGATGGGTGAGACAGCACAATTACAGAAATAATCTAAAAATAATAATTAAAAAATGATTTAAAAAATCTGTCAAGAAACTCAGAATATTTCTTTCAGAACAGAACTATTGATATAGTCAAAAATAGAATGCAGAAGATACAAAACATTTATTTTATTTATTTTTATCCTGCCTTTATTATTTTTGATAAACCATTCAAGGTAGTGAACATAGTCCTTCCTCCTCCTATTTTAGTCCAACCCTTGAGAGGTGGATTAGGCTGAGAGAAAGTGACTAGCAGTGGTGGGTTACAGGTACAGGTACGCAGGAAGTTTGGGCAAAGTGGTAGCACAGACGATTACCTGGTAGTGAACCCGTTCCTCCTGATGTTCAGATTGGCCCGCCCGGGCTCTTTTTTTACCTTTATCTTCTCAGCTGATTACCGCGGCAGAGTGGATTGCTGCACGAATCAGCTGTGCTCTCCCCCAGTAAAAATGCAGAAGTGGAAAGTTTTTGCAAATTGTGCATGTGCGCATAGTGCACATTTGGCACATACACACACACAAAGCACAAAGTGCGCGATCAGCAAACCAGTAGTAAAACTGGTAGCAACCCACCACTGGTGACTAGCCCAAACTCATCAGTTTAGTATGGCTTTCATACTAAACAGGACTAGAACAGTCTTCTGGTTTTCAGTCTGATGTCTTAATCATTATTATCTAGTTTCAATGAAGTCTCAGCAAATCATTATTGTATTTAATATTTTAACATTGTTATACTGTTTAATATTTTACTCTTAACAAAAAAAAGTGATAGCCTTCTTCTTTAGTTTATACATGAATGCCCTGGGCCAGCTCTAAATTTTGCTTTGGTAGAAAAGAGAGAACAAAAGAGATTAGAAGTATAACAGCAATTTGGCAGATAGTAAGCATTCCCAAAATAGAGAATTAGTCTTTAATGCTGATGTTTATCTGTTGATTACGGTAAGTTCTAAGCGCTACAAACCTACTATGTATGCTCTACTTGTGTGATCAATGCTTTTATTCACTTTTTAAATGTTGTATCAATTCAACGCTTACCTATGAATTTGTAAAAACCCAAAAACATGTTTAACAGAATATATTTCCCCTACCCTATCCACTTTATTGCCTTATCACTTTCTCATTCTATGCTAAGTATAAGTTTGGTAAATATAAAATCCTGCTTTCAAAAATATTTCTACCTTGTGTTTCTCATGGATGGTAACTTCCTGAAGTGACCCCACCAAACCAGCTGCTCCATCTGATGACCAAAGTTCTGAGGCTGGTTGCAGCTGCCGTAGTTGCAGGTTCAGCGCATTAGGATGATGTTTGCAGTGGTCACGGCCAAAAGGGACAAACTCCTGCAAATCCCCTGCTGCAATCATTGTTAACCTCTCTTCATAGATGTTCGACATGAGTTCCAAATATCAACATTATTTCTAAAGCAAGTCCAAAACAGAAAACAGATTACACAGGATTCTTCAAAGCATACACAATACTGTGAAATTCTTACGGTTTTTGTTAGCCTCGTTCATATGAATATCCCTGAAAATCATAAATTTGTATCTAAAGAAGGAACTAAACTAAAATCTCTTAACCACGAAGTCCATCTTTCATTCCACTGGAAATCATCAACCAAAATATTCTTATACAAATTCTACCTAATAATTGATGCAAATTGCTATCTCTAATGATTTAGCACAAACATTTGAAATGGATTGCTGAATTCCAAAGAAGCTATAGCCTTTCATTTGATAAAGTATTTGCAATAACACACTCATTATATGTGCAGGACAATCCTTTGAAGATACAATGAAACAATATATGTTTATATATACTCTAAGATATAAAGTTGCCTTATAATAACCATAAACTGTATACCACACTCAGAAGACAGATCCAATGAGTTAAAAAAATACTGTCAAATAAATGGCCATAAATTATAGAATGCAAAGTTGTTACACCATGTTACTGCCTACATTATATTTAAAAATTGCAAGAGTGAGATTCTTCCTCAATCCCTTTCAACATAACTGTTGATATTGTTTCTACTTATGATTATTCATTCGCAGTTTTTAAAAAAATACTGTCACTTTACTTTTTCCCCCCTCTTTGGTACAGCCTTTGAAATTTTTGAAAAGCAAGCCTGAAAATGACAACTCCATCACTCTGAGAGCACAAATTTGTCACAGCTACTGATGATGAATGAATGAATGAATGAGTTAAACACTTGGAGGAGTCCCTGGACATGCAACGTGCAAGCCAGCCTTTGACGGATTGGAAAGCTAAAGGAAGGCGGGAACTAACTGTGATAAGCTGTGGGAGGCAGAGGGACTCACGGACCTGAGTGACACAGGAAAGGGCGATCGGCTGCGGGCCTAAGCTGCAGCGGCTTCTCCCCGTGTCTCCCCTCAGATAGCAATTGCAGTTGCAGCAGCAAGTATCCCCCACTTCCAGGTTCTCAAGCGGGCGCGGCCATCTTGGAATTCCCATCACCCTCCGCGAGCAACGAGGGGCGGGGACTGCAGCGGGAATTGATGAATTTCTCGGGTTGGCGAAAGAGAAAGCGTAGAAAGCGTAGAAAGCGCCTTTCTTCTGTTTCGTCTTATTGGGAATAGGGCGCTGGGTACGAAGAAGCGAGCGAAGGAACGGAGTCTTTCGGTCGTTACTATGGTGATAAGAAGGCTGGTGATAGTGTACCCTCAGCTGTTTCTATGGCAATTGGTTGCTGGCTGTAGGGAAGGACGATGTGATTGGTTATAGCACAGTCCAATCTCCGCTTAGTGAACTCAGAAACGGCCTCCCGCCTGTCATTTGAGATGTAAAGGGTGTTCCATGCAAAGTGTTGAAATATTGGCCTGAGATAATAGAATCAACTGATAAAGGACAATATTTGGGCTCAGGATTGACATCAGGGGTCCTTGGTGCTCTCTAAGCTTGCTTGTTTTCTTGCAAATGTTTCATTAGTCAAACTAGGTAGCATCAGTGATGTTAACTAGTTTGGGTAATGAAACTTCTGCAAGAAAACCAAGGGAGCACAAAGGACACCTCAGGAACGAAAGGTCTTAAGGCTGTGGTTCTCATCCTTGGCAGCTTGAAGTTGTGTGAATTTCCATTTCCAGAAAGGAAGGCTTGGGAATTTGGGGAGTTGAAGTCAGCACTTATATTGTTCTACATCTACACTAATGTGCTTCATGGTGTGTTTTTTTTTTGTTATTTGCAAAAAAATACTTTGTTTTTGTGAATGCTTTTTAAAATAAATTAGACCTTCTTGTAACCTGAAACAATATATGGTAGGAGTGCACATCAAACTGTAACAGATTGTGTAGATTAGGCCTGATTTCTAAAATGAGGCATGTCAGTTACTTGGATTTTTTTGCAACCAAAGCAGTGAGGGCACTGTAGTTTGTTGCCATATCCTGCTTCTAAAAGAAATGGTACTCAGACCTTAATATGTATACTAATATATCATCATTGTCACTAGATTTGTTTGGATTATAGCTCCCATGCTGTGAATGAAAACTGTAGTTTAACATATCTGGAAAGCACCAGTTTGTTCAGTGAATTACATGATACCTAATCCATACTAATAGAATTTTTGGATGGATAAATGAGCAGAGATTCATTTTAATCAATCAGTTCAGAAAAAAATCCAGTTTTAATATCCAGTCAACAGGGCAACTGTTGATAAAGCTAATTACTGCTGGCTGTGCTTCTTCCACCTGATTTAATAAATGTATAGGGCAAGCCTACCAACCTCCATCCCAACTCTGAATGCAATACAACATGAAACAAAAATAGAACAATACAAAACATGTCCAAGAAACCATGCTAATATGTCCAAAACAACTCTCACTAGGGGTATATCAATCAGGCTAGGGGAAGGACCAGATTTTGGGGCTTAAATAAGGTCAGATAGAGGTCTAAGGGACAAGTGCTGGGCAAATTTACTTCCCATTTAGCTTACTTCCCTTTGGTCTCATTGTCTGTAATCTAATCTCACTTAATAAGAGAATGTTAACCATTGAAAAAGATAATTATATGGACAAAATAGAATGTGTCTGATCAAATAGAGTGTTAAAGATTAGTATTAAAGATTAGGCAATAATAAATGTATTAGTTCATAAGATGAAGCAAAACCTATGCATGGTTTTATATACCTTGCCTTTTTTCTTATTTAAATGGAACTATTTGAGCTCCTTAATTATTTTAATTGCCTCCTTTATATTTTTTTCCTGCTATATTATATTTTCTTTCAAACGTGGAGACTTGAACTATATGCAATACTGCAGATATATGTAGATTTATATAATGAGTATTATTATATTAGTAATTTTAGTTCAATTCTTTCCCCACTGATTGATCAAATTTGCTTTTGTCAAAGTTGCCATGCATGAAGTCAACATCTTTATTAAGTTATTTGCTATTATCTCAATATCTTTTTCCTATCTATTTAAAGAGGAATTCAAACTCATTAACAGATTTTAAAAATCAAACATTAAAATATTGTTATCAAGTATCACCTCCATCCATATACTCACTGACACTCAAAAAAGTTAGTTGCTTGATATAGCAGGGTTTACTTTGATGGTATCCTTCCTGATTTTTAAACTAGAACCATAGAATAATAGGGCTGGAAGGGACCTTGGAGGTTTTCTAGTCCAACTGGAGCCCTTCGTGATCTTCTGTATGTAGCAATATTTTTCCTTTGATTACTCTTTCTACCAATGTGCCTGAAACAGATAATGTGTTAGTTAGCCTATAACTCAGTGTTATGTTGGAGATGTAATAAGGACAATGTTTCTTTAAAACATGTTTCTTTAAAACATGTTATTACAATGTCATATACAGAATGCAGCCGCGCGGGTGGTTACGGGAGCTTCCCGTTACTCCCGTGTAACACCTCTCCTGCACGAGCTGCACTAGTTACCGGTGGTCCTCCAGATCCGCTTCAAGGTGCTGGTGCTTACCTATAAAGCCCTACATGGCATCGGCCCAGGGTACTTTCAGAACTACCTTCTGCCTTCATCCCACTGCCCTGTGCGCTCACACAGGGCTGCCCTCCTCAGGGTGCCATCGGTCAGACAATGTCAGTTGGTGGCATCTAGGGCGAGGGCATTCTCTGTGGGCGCACCAACCCTCTTGAATGGGTTACCCACCGACCTCCGAACCGCCCCTGACCTCCACTCCTTCCGCCGGGACTTGAAGACGTGGCTGTTCCAACAGATTAGCTGATGTGATTGGGTTTTTAAATGTTGATCTATTTTTTAAATTTTTTAATATGTATTTAAATTTTTTATATTGTATACTGCTTTTTAATTTTGGTGAGCCGCCCCGTGAGAAGGGCGGCATATAAATTAAATTAATAAATAATAAATATACTGACTGCATTCTGGGAGAAAGTAGCGGACTATATATAAGTGTGATGGTGCAACAAAAGCTAAAATTTTCAGAGGATAATATTCTCTTGAATTATATACCTAGTACCTGGAATTTGACCACTAGACAACATAAATGGATTCTCCATGCCCTTTTTATAACAATAGCACTTAGACTTCTATACTGTTCACAGTGCTTTACAGCCTTCTCTAAGCGATTTAAGCTTAGCAATATGCTAAGTCAGCATATTGCCCCCACAATCTAGGTTTATTATTATTATATTGTCTTCAGTCATAATCCCAGCTAATATATTATAAATCTCGAGGATCTAAATTACATAGAGGAAAGACTCATTCTTTGGTTCAAGTTTATTATATTGTACTTTGTCCTCTGCAAGGAGAGTACTATATTATAAGAATATTTTTCCACAATCACATACTAGCAGTATGATTTCAGGAAAATGTGTTTTTGATTTTAAGAGATTGCAGCAGATGCTAGGATTATACCATCCCTACTTTCAGAAGCTATTGAGAAAAATCCAAAATGTTGCAAACTCTGCTTGCATCTAGCTATGATCATCCTTGTTTCTGTGGAAACCAGTTACAGCAAAACTAGGAAAACAGACGTAAAACAATATTATAAAAATTAAAACTAAAAAAAATTGTCAGCTCTGGAAGCCATATTAGGAGGCTTCCACACTGCCACCTTCTCTGCTGTGGGAAAGTAGGAAGGGGGATTTGGTAGAGGGGGATCCTAGACAAAATAGCATTCCTCCTGTCGGTGAAGGTCAGGACAATCCTGCATCTGGAGAAGGAGTGGTTGGAGTGAGGTGTCAAGATGGCATGGAAGATGATTGGAGCATGTGATC
>JANHFM010004344.1:0-11590 GCA_032468115.1 Grayia smithii
TCCACTTTAAAGGAGATGATATAGGGCAGAAAGGTTCTTGTAACCAGGGCATAGTCTATAGTGCTGTTGCCTTTTTTGGCCAGATGGGTGAATTCCCTGGGAACATCCGGGGCACATCTGCCATTAAGGGGGAAATGGTCTAACTTGACAGTAAGAAGGGCCAGTTTAGTCCCAGCTCTATCAACTTTCAGATCTTTGGATACTTTCCCTTTTATGGTCTCCAAAGGATGATCATCCCTATTCGGTCCTGCCCACCAGCGGGAAGCTACCAAGGTTTCCCAGTTCCCCGCTGTGTGGATATTTAAATCCCCTGCCAAATGAACCAAGGAGTGAGGAAATCTAAATATGATGGTCGTAAGGTATTCTTCCAATCCATCCCACCACGCGTCCAGGTCCTTATGAGAGCCCCCGGGAGGAAGGTAGACATTAAACACCAGGAGAGAGGCCTTCCCAATAGAAATCACACATGTGAGAACATGAGGTGGGTGGAGATCCATATAAGCTACCTTTGCGTGCAAGTCCAGGGAGATACCTATTGCAAGGCTGCCCCTAGGATGGCCATGACGAGATGAAGGAAGAGCGGGCATGGATATAACCTCATAGCCACACAAAAAAATATCATTAACCTCCCACGTTTCCTGTAATAAAAAAAACCTGGAATTTCTTTAGGTAATTCAAAAAGTCCGGATCGGCTTTTTTTAACGTCCACCCTGCAATATTCCAGTTGACAATAGACCAGGGAGTATTTAGGGAGTTAAACTTTGACTGTCATTTGGAGACTGCTGAAGACTGATGAAAAGGCAAAATGGAATTTTGGCAGAGGAAGAATGTAATCTTGCCTTGTTTATCCATTTTAGTTGTATCTTGATTAGTTTTGTGCTATTGTTAGATCTTGACAGATTCGGATGGAGGGGCCTACGTAGACTGGGGCATTCATCCTGACATTGCTGACAATTTGAATGTTGTACAGGTAGGTCTGTCTGGGAGATCACCTGGATGGTGTCAGTGTCCTCAGTGGAAATACAGCCGTTACGCGGTTTAATGACAGTGACTGACGGAGAGAGAGGGGGAGCCCAAGGATCCTGGGTTGGCAAGCTAGCCCTTCGAATGGGATGAAGAGATGGCGCAACAGTAAGAGTGGTCTTTGGGCAGGAGAGGAACAGGTGGTCAAGGAAGTAGCGGCAAGTCCTGAAACTCCCTCAGAAGCCAGGGTTTCTGGAGTTTGTTCTCTAACAGGGGAACCTCTTGTCCGAGGTATGTCTTCCCGTTGTTGCTGAGTCACTGGCAGATTTGTATTTCCAGTAGTGGTAGCTGGCGCAGGGCATTCAGCTTCCAAATGGTGGACCTCACACTCCGGCCCCTTTCCAGGATGTGTGGCCTCAGTAGCTACATTCTTCCCGAGAGATGTTTGCTGCGTGTTTGTAATTCCAAGGTAATTTAAGTGGTTGCAGAGACCACATAGGTACGAAGGACTCTTGGGTGAGGCAAACTTAAGGATCAGGTATTTATATTTGGGTGTGCTGGGAAGCCACTCCACAGAAAGCAATTCTTTGTTTGAGACATAAGAATTGGACAAAGTCCTCACTGTGGGTAAGATGGATTTGCGAGAATTCCAGTCATACTTATTAAAACAGGAGTGGACCAGGTTCAGGCATAAATTGCCTGGAAGCAATTGAAGCTTAGCTGAATACATCAACCGCGGTGGAATGTGGCTAACCGCGGGTAACAGCGGACCCAATACATAGTTAGGATTACTGACAGACTGACAGGAAAACTGCCTTGTCGAGGGAGCCCACTTTACCCTCCAACACTCCAATAGAGGATGTCAAGGACGTAATAGATTCAGCCAGGTGGAGACAGAACTGCTGCAGGAGCTGAAGATCAGACGGCCGAACCATATCAGGAAAAGGCAACTGCTCCCGCAAAAAAGACAAGGAGGGAAGGGAACCAGGTGAGACAGAGCCTGCATCTGTTGGCACTGTGCAGTCCAATAGAGAAGGAGCAACATGGGGGAGGGCAATCGAGCAGTGCAAAGTGCAACCAGTGAAGTGCAAAGCGCAAGCTCTGAAGATGGTAAATTGCAAAAGAATTCCTCCAAGGAAGTAATTGAGTAGTTCAAATCTTTGTTCAACAGTTTTGGGATGTTTTTAATCTTAGGCAAGGGGCTGATTGTATAGTTGGAGGGAGCCTCCAGACTAGAGTGCACAGGAGACAAGGAATGGCAGTGTTTGTATTTTCTCATATCAAAAGCATCCAAATACTCCCTCGAAGGGAATTGTACTATATAGTGAGACCCTCGGAAACAACTAAACAATCAGTTGGTGGAATAAAGTTGGGGGTCTGAGGTCACAGCAATAGAACACCCCAAAAGCAGCAAAACGTCAGATAGTACTTCAGAGCAGTTTGAAGCAAGTCAAGTTACTAAATTGTTGGCTGGAGATATTAAGCAGTGAAGGCCGTCTGATAAGCCCGGCAGTTAGACCTAACAAACAATGTTATCTGCAGGTTAGCTAAATGAGGTTGCTAGCAAGCCGAAGGTGGAAAGATACCTGGCCAGTTACAAAAATAGGAGGCTGAGGACATTAAATGATAAACACTGAACATTTAAACTCCCTTAGAATGTTGGGGGAGTAAGAAACAAAAATTAAACTAAGATAAAAGCAAGAG
This sequence comes from Grayia smithii, assembly GCA_032468115.1. NCBI lineage: Eukaryota > Metazoa > Chordata > Lepidosauria > Squamata > Grayiidae > Grayia > Grayia smithii. Next base: position 2,668 of record JANHFM010004344.1, read on the forward strand.
GGAAAAAACACATGTCCTGCCAGTCCTCCAACCGGAACCAGAAAAAGAGGGATAGCATCAAAGTCACATGAAGTCTTGGGGCTGCTTTATACTGCTTTGGTAAAATCATACTTGGAATACTAATTCCAATTTTGGTAACCTTGATACAAAAAAGATGAGGCTCTAGAAAGAGTGCAGAGAAGAGCAACAAGGATGATTAGGGAGCTGGAAGCTAATAGTAGATGAATAGTTGCAGGTATTGGATATGTTTAGCAGTGATGGGTTTCATTTTTTTTTACTACCGGTTCTGTGGGTGTGCTTGGTGGGCATGGCAAGGGAAGGATACTGTAACATCTCCATTTCCATCCCACTCCAGGGGAAGGATACTGTAAAATCTCCATTCCCACCCCACTCCAACAGAAAGTTACTGCAAAATCCCCATTTCCTCCTGATCAGCTGGGACTTGGGAGGAATAGAATAGATGGGGGAGGGCCAGTCAGAATTTTTACTAGCAGTTCTCCAAACTACTCAAAATTTCCACTACTGGTTCTCCAGAATTGGTCAAAACCTGCTGAAACCCACCTCTGATGTTTAGTCTAACAAAGCGAAGAACAGGCATGACATGATAGCATTGCTCCAATATTTGAAGGGCTGTCACAGAGAGGAGGGGGTCAACAGATTCTCCAAAGCACCTGAGGGCAGGACAAGAAGTAATGGACAGAAGCTTGTCAAAGAGAGCTCTAGCTTAAGGAGAAATTTCCTGTCAATGAGAATGATCAATCAATGAAATAGCTTGCCTTCAGAAGTTGTGGGTACTCCATCACTGGAGGTTTCAAGAAAAGATTGGACAGCCATTAGTCTGGAATGATACAAGCAGGAGGTTGAACTAGAAGTTCCTTCCAACTGTATTATTTTGTATTCTATCTATCCCTACAGTTGGAAGTCCCTTCCAACTGTATTATTTTGTATTCTATGTATCTCTAAACAATTGGGGGGGAGTGTATTTCATTTAAAATGAACTTTGATGTATTTTCAGGCCTTTGCACTTTTGAGAAATGAGCAGAATCTGATGAATAGTCATGTTCTAATTCATATATTTGTTTTGGAGCTGCAGATCAAATCAGTGGATATATGAAATATGAATTCTTCAGATTTAATATCCCCAAGCTATATCCGCATGTTGTCTAATGAGCAATCTTTATTATGTAGTATGGTATTTATTATAAATATACGCCCTTCACCATTTATGGAAGGCAGCACCCCTAACTAATTCTCTTTCTTCAGTGTACTGCACCTTTTGCAATCATTGTTATAGCCTGGGAGATTCCAGGGAAACTGTAGAAGTGGGCAATTTTTAACAATTGCCTCTCACTCATTTAATTGATTGAAGCATCTGCTGGAGCAGATAAACATGAACAGAAAGGGTTAATCAAATACAACCATAAAAACTGACTTCCATGTCCCTTTCTTTAACTTCCATAGATAAAGGAGAACATCTGTTACCTAGAATCAAGGAAAAGGAAAAAAGGATAAAAACAGTAATACATATGAGCAGATGCTCTGGTTTCCTTCTTTAAATAATAGAACCGTTTGCAATATTTTAGTCTAGATGAAACAGATAAATATATTTACAGATAAATTCTATAAAGCTTTAGAATATAGTCATCTATGAAGAAAATACACTAGTATTTACTAGATATAATATGTTCTATTATTACTTTAAATAAAACCATTTTTAAAAGTGTACATTTATTATAATGCAGAATCCATATCAAATGCTGTAGTATCAATCTGATAGAACTTTACTCATAATTTAATAAGACTGTACTTGTTCATCCCTGTTCATCCCTGTCACATATACAGGGCTGAACAGTTCAAAAATAGCAAAAAATATGCATAAAAATCTCAAGCTTATGGGAAATGCCTGACAGCTTTTTTATTTCTAACTAGTTCTGGCTTTAAAAGATATAACCTTGTATTGTTTCATACTGTGCCCTGCTGGACAGTTTAAAAATCACTCAGGAACAGCTATCTTCCCTATTTTCACTTAGCTGGCATAATGAAATTCTTCATTCTTTTCAAACGAGATACAGTAACATAACAATAACAACTCTAAATAACTTTCCTAGCATCTCCCATCATAAGAATGCATATTTCTATCTCACATACACATATATCCATACACAATATCAGAAAGATTCAGATTCATAAGAGATCTACATAGTCACTGTAAATTCATTCTTTTAACTACTCATAATTGAAACCTATAGTTATTTCACTTTAATGCTATTTCAAGCTATATATTAACATTGTTAGCATTGTTTACCTTTGATTAAGTTGATAATTAGCAGTATCATTTCAGCATTACACTGTGTGAATATATATATATATTCTTTTTAAAACTGTTCATATTAACTATGTGAAATGTCTTTGCAAAAGAGACATACTAAAATATTACTAATACAGATAACGCCTACCAAATCACATCTGCAGTACACTCAATAATCTTTCACAACACAATTTTATCACGAAGAAATATATAGTAAGATTGAGAAAACAGCTACAGAAACTGCTAAATTTATTTAACTGCACAGTATTGCTTAGGAGAAAAAACTGCACTGACAAGCAAATGCTGATGCATTCACTTTTTTGTATAGAGAGTAGTCAGACATTTTTATTGCAAAATACTGTCTGGAAAAGATGCAAAATAAAACTGATAAAATGCAGAAAGAGGAAAAGTAGGAAGACAAAGATCCTATTCCCTTTGCTTATGGAGTTCAAAGGCATAACACGCAGGACCCTGCAGCAAATCGAAAGCCATACTAATTTTAAAAATATAAAATGCTATAAAGTGCCCTGCAGGGCAGGAGTATACTGAAGCTACTTGCACCTAAATAAGATATGGTTCGTTTACTTCACAGCTTAGCCTAATGTAATCAGTGGATTTTCTAGCCTAGAGTTGTAACAGGCAAATAGCAGATACCACAGAGGCAATACTCCCAGCCATTGAGGAGGCTTCAGCTAGATTGCTGTTGATTAGAAAATTTTTCAGTTTGACAAGCACTTAATGAATATAAATCACACTTTGATTGGTTTCCATTGAGGCCAAGGGCACATCTGGAAAAAGAGAGCACCTCGTCCTAAAAAAACAGTACAGGACCTCTACAACTGTATTATAAGCTTAGCCAACAGTATGTATTTATAAACTACAGCTGACTATATTACACATGCTAATCTTATACACTCCTGCATGACAACACATTATGAAATATTGTGTCTAAATTCTACTTCAAACTATTTCCAAGAAGAGAAAGACAATCTTGAAATAAAATTGGACAAACTTTGAAAATGTTTTCACAATTCCACTACTGCAACTTCACAACAGCTTCATAACTGACTCAGCTTTGCATTTCCATTAGCAGAAAGCAATGGAAATTTTACAGACTTTCCTATTCCAGCAGTTTCTCCCACCCCTGATATGGGAAAGTATAGTGAAGGCTGCTTGGGTGGAAAAAATAATTATAGATACATCAACTACCAATAAATGGAGGCTGACACTGCACAGAAAGAAAATGTTAACATTTTTATAGGTCTTTTGAAAGCTGCACTTTAGCCATCTACACATTACACAAAAATAGATGTTTATAATTTAACCATTTCCTTCCTCACTAATATTTGGTTATACTGACAATTAGACTTTACATTTTGAATTTCATATTACTAAACATTCTAAGAACAACTTAATAGTTATTCCATTTTGGCAGCTCTTCCAATTAATGAAACTTTATTTTCCAAACATGGAGAGTTTACAGAGATAAAGATAGTTGTGCAACTGTTTATAGTTGGAGGAGTCTTAAAAAACCTACATTTCAAGTAAGTAAAATAACTACAGAATAACAGTTGGAGGGAACTTTGCATTTGCATTCTCATGCATTTGCATGAGAAATCGTTAGTATTTGGGATGAGTTTCTTTCAAAATGTTTTTAGATACTGCTTATTACATACAGCACAAGGATTTTAACAGACTCAGAAGAGCCTCAGAAAAATTATAAAGAGATAAAAATCCTAAAAGGGAAACAACAAAAGAAACAGGAATATGATCAAGAATATGATCATAAAAACTCAGGGCAAATAGAAAAGAAAAAAAATCCAAGAAGAAACCAGCACAGTTGCACAAAGATCTCTCTGATAAACTGAAAGACAAAAAGGATAAGTACAAAAATAGAAAGAGGGAGACATAACTAAGGCAGAATATCAGCAGATAGCCAGAACATGCAAAGATGAAATCAGGAAAGCAAGGCTTAGAATGAACACAGGTTATGAATGAAAGCAAGGTTTAGAATGAACACTTGCAACAAAAGTCAAAGATAATAAAAAAAAGTTTTTTCAACATATAAGCAACAAGAAAAAAGTCAAGGAAGCAGTCCACTAAGGAGAAAAGATTGCAAGGAAGTAAAAGGCAGTGGAGAGAAAGCAGAGCAGCTTAACTCATTATTTCCATTAGTCTTCACACAAAAAGAAACTATAGCCCAACCTACTAATAACATAACTATAAAAGAAAGACTAGAAATAAAAATTAAAATAAACAAGAAAATGGTAAGAAAACATCTGTCTGACCTTGATGAATATAAATCACTGTGACCTGATGGATTATATCCCAGAGTTCTAAAGAAGATGGCAAATGTTATCTCCCAATCATTGTAACGTATCTTTAAAAAATCCTGGAGCATAGAGGATTGGAAAATAGCTGATATGGTTCCCATCTTCAAAAAAGGGGATGGAAAACAACCAGACCCAGGAAACTATAGACTAATCAGCCTAACATCAATACCTAGGAAGATACTGGAAAAAAATAATTAAAAAACAGACCTGTGAACATCTAGAAACAAATATAACTAGTAGCCAGCAGAGGTTTGTTAAAAATAGATCATGCCAAACCAATCTTATTTCATTCTTTGACAAAGTGACTAAATTAGTAGACCAGCAAAATGGTGTGGACATAGTATACTTAGACTTCAGCAAGGCATTTGACAAAGTACACCACAACTTACTTCCTTGTAAACTAGAAAAATGTGGGAGAGACAGCATCACCACCAGATGGATTTGTAACTTGCTGACAAACAGTACTCAATGAATAGTCGCCAATGATACTACATCTATATGGAGGGAAGTAAGCAGTGGGGTACAGAGGTTATAGTCAGCTGGTTCAGACCAGTGGCAGAAATTTTGAGTAGTTTGGAAAACCGGCAAATGCCACCTCTGACTGGCCCCACCCCTGCCTGCCTACCTGCTCACCCACTCCTCATCTTGTCTCCCTGGCATAGCACGCTGTGGCTCCTCACTTGTTGACCACACAGTTTCTGTGGTTTGCCTGCCTTCCCACATGGTGCCTGTGGCCCAACTGAGCGGCCCCAATCTGCCTGCCCGGATGAGTAAACCTGTGAGTCATGGCCTAGCTAGCTATCTCCCCCATCGTCCCTGGCCTCAGCTTGGCACTTCGGCCTAGCTAGCTGCCCCCCACCATCCCCGGAGCTAGCCTGGCTTGCTTTGCCACTGCAGCTCCATCCCACATGGTGCTGCGGCCTAGCAAGCTTCCCCACCAATGTTCTCAATCTCCAGCTTGCCTGGCTTGCTTTGCTGCCGCAGCTCCATCCCATGCGGTGCTCTGGCATAGCTAGTTGCTCCCCCCACCGTCCCCAGAGCTTGCCTGGATTGCTTCACCATTTACCTTGGATGGTCAGGGAATGTGTCATTCCCCGGCTCCAGCCTCTGCCCGCTCGCTGTTCACCTCAGCTGGGTTGGGGAACATACCATTTTCCCACTCCAGCTTTGCCACGGAGACTCCACTCGCTCATCGTTTGCCTCAGCCGGGTCAGGAAACATGTTATCCCCCTGCTCCGGCCTTCCCCACCTTCCACCTACATGCTGCCCCCCCCCCTCTGGCCTCAAACTATGCCCTCCCCGGGCTGAAGCAATTTATTTAGCCTGCAGCCTGCAGCGTTAGGCCAGAGGGCTGCAGGGGAGCAGCGGGGGCAGAGGAGGGCCAAAGATGTTTGGGAATGGACCGGACAGTTCTTCTTACCTGTAAGAAGTACCATCCAGAAAGCGCTGCTATGGAGATCTTGCAGCTGCTTCTCCCGTCCCTTGCCGAGCATTGGTCACTCGCAGAGACACTCCATTTGCTCTCTGGGTCGGCAGCTGCTTCTCTCCACTGCTGCTCTTGCTGGCAAAGTGTGTTGTGCAATTTAGCAGCTATGAGCTGCTGCTTTCCTCTAAGTCCCATCTGGAAAACACTGTAGCACAGAGAAGCAACAGCCATGTTGAATGCTGCTTCTCTCAGCCACGCGCTTTCTGGATGGGACTTAGAGGAAAGTGGTGGCTCACAGCTGTTAAATTGCACAAGACACTCTCCAGCAGTGCGGAGAGAAGCAGCCGCTGCCCCAGAGAGCAGAGATGGAGGGGAGCAGGTCCCGAAAGGCTGCTCTGTCAAGCCTTGCCACGTGATGGAAACCATTTGCATGCGCAGAAGCAGTCTGCATGCGCCTGCATGGAAGCCGTTCCTGCCTGCATGCATGGAGGCCATCTGAGTGTGCATGCACACATGCTCACATTTTTGGCAAACTGGTGGTAAAATTATTTGAAACCCACCACTGGTGGGGTACCATAAGGTTCTCTCTTAGGCCCATTACTCTTCAATATCTTCATAAAGGACTTAGATGACGAAATAGAAGGGGAGTTCATCAAATCTGCAGAAGATACTAAGCTGGCAGGAATAGCCAACACCCTGAAGAGAAGCTCAGGATCCAAAAAGATCTTGACAAACTTGAACAATGGTCCCTGAAACATGAAATTTAATGTGGAGAAAAGGAAAGTTTTACACCTAGGAAAATCTAAAGGCACAAGTACACAGTAGGTGAAACCTGGCTCAAAAACACTAACTGTGAGAGGGACCTTGGAGTCCTAGTGGATGATCACTTAAATGTCAGCCCCAGCCCTGCAACGGTATTTGGGGCTGCCATTTGTGTGGGAATTTGACAGGTGCTACACACCTCTCACTTCGACTTCCAAGCTGTATGCTAGATGACATCAGGGTCATCTTATTTGACCCTGAGTGGCAGAAACTTGGCTTGTGGCTTGTGATGGATTGGGAAGGGAATGGGAGGATACGGGGTAATTGGTTAATTGGGTGACTGCACTGGGGTGGAGCTGTATGCTGATTAAAAGGTGAGGGGGAGCACAGAGCCTCAGCTCCAACAAACACTCCTTTCTGTAAAAAAGTAAGGTGGTCAGTTAGTGCTGATAAACAGACCTGGTTATTGCTTTTGTGTACTGAGTTTTATTTGTCCAGGCTTGACAGAACCTGACAGATTGTTGGAGCTCTCTTCAAATAGCTATGGCTGAGGGAACTATTCCAGGCCTAGAAGCAGCAGACCTGGAGGAGTCTGTTGCAGCAACAAAAGTAACAGTGGTGGGGGTGCCAGAGGATGGGGCAGAGGATATGATGGATGTGCGACCAAAAGAATGGCCAGCTATGGCCCAGGGGCCATTGGAGGCATCAGAGAAGCTACCTCAAGGCAGCAGGGTCACTGGGAAATGGGTGTGGGCATGGCACGCCCCAGGTCTCGAATGCTGCAGGTCCTGACCTGACACCATCAGGCTCACATTTTTCCCAATGGAGGGAGCGGAGAATCTCAGAGGAGGACAACTGGAGCTACTCCACAGCTGTGGGTAGCAAGACCATTGAGGTCCTGCAAGAAATTTATGGGGGTGCTGGGTTTCGGGGTCCAGGGCCAAGAGATGGTTGGCATAATCCTCCTCCCAACCCCTGGCTTTCGCCTCGACCACACCAACTGGGAAGTGTAGATAGAGGTATTCGGTTGCCTAGTGGTGTTCAGCACATTGGGCCACATCACACCTTGACCTCAGCGGGCCATAGGCTACCCATGGAACAGGTACAATTGGCAGCGAAGGTTGTGGTTTAGGTGGGGAGGGCCCTAGGGGCCAGAGAGACTGCCAGACACATCACCCAGTGGCGGGACTGGGACCAGCTCCACAAGCATTGGGCCAATGGGACCCAACAGTTATTAGAACAACCTTCAATGGAGAGTCGGGGAGGGTGGCTTTGTTTATGGGCCAGGTGTTGAACCACATGGACAGATATGGACATCTATATACCTCCCAGTGGGACCGTGAGACGGCAGTAATGACTGCAATGGAGGATGAGGCTGCAGAGTGGGTGGTCAGCCTCTATGGAGAGCGCAAGGCAGAGCTGGGAGACCTAGGCCTTTTCCTGGGTGCTCTGCAAGAACGATTTGAGGACAAGACTGTAACACTTCAATCTGAAGGAGACCTGTTAGGGATTAGACAAAGGGGTCGGACTGTTAAAGACTACATCCAGGACTTCCGCCACTTGCTGTCCTGAGCGCTTATTAGTGCACCACTTTAAAAGGGGACTTGACCGCATACTGACACAGGTATGCATGTTCCAAGGCTTACCACACCAGTTGCAGGCATGGTATCAGGCCACAACAGAATTAGATACTGAGTTTAAGGAGGACCATTTGCCCAGAACGTGGGGCCCTCATGCTCCAAAAGGTCCATTTAGGCCTAAAGAACCGGTAGCAAATCAACCCCTGGAATCAAGACCTAAGGCTCCAACTACGAGAATGGGGATGGAGACTCCAGCCAGGCCACCACTCACATGCTTTTGCTGTCAGAAGCTGGAACATTGGGCAGCAGAGTGTACTATGATGGCCACAAGACTATCATCCGGAACTTCCAGTCTAAAGCAAAGTACAGCTTGGAAATCCATCAAGTCCCAGTCAGAGATGTCATGAGTGACTCGCCAAAATAAGCCATCAATAGCAATAGCAATAGCACTTAGACTTATATTCCACTTCATAGTGCTTTTACAGCCCTCTCTAAGCGGTTTACAGAGTTAGCA
>JANHFM010004345.1:17765-37610 GCA_032468115.1 Grayia smithii
TCCAAAACAGTACATTAAAATTACATTAATATGAAATGTGGAGTTTTGCATTTCCTTTGGCTGTTTTTGTTTGTTTTCTTTGGTTGGAAATATTAATTATAGCTACGTTTCTGACCAGCTGCAGTTCTATCACTTTTCTTTCCTGAACTTTCACTTCCTGTTTTGAAAATGGGATCAATTATTCAACTGATTTTTTTAAATTTTATTTTAGAAGTAAATTTTAAACTTACTCAAAAATAGTTGAGAATAATCATGGAAAATTTGTATTTAGAAATCAGCACTCCTCAATAAATCAATCTTTATTATGGCCATAAATAAAATACAATTAAAACAGATAGACACACCCATACACAGAAACATATACTGATAATTATAAAAAAGTAAAATAAAAAAATGAACAGAGTTCTTCAGTCACCAGGAAAAACGTATGGCTGCACGTGATTGAGCAACCCAGTAGAATCTTGGCCAGATCAGAGAAGCAATAAATAGAAGCCCTGGTCTCTTCTTCACAAGAGGATCCACAAAGACACCCAGGATTCCCCACAGAGGAAATTGCATTCCTTCACAAAGGTGCATGCATGGATCAGGTTGACTGAGGATTACCTGTATAGCTGATCATCATTCCTTTTAACAGTAAACTAGCTGAAACGGCCAAGGACTGAGTATTGCAATATCCCACTTGACCCCTCTGGCCAGCCAGTTGAGAGCAGCTGCTAAATAGGCTGCTTATTAAGCCAGTTGTGTATCCACTGAACTGCCAACCCATCCAGCCCACACTTAACTATCCTGGGACCCTTTGTCAGATGCCTCGCTAAGTTGGAGATAACATCTACAGTATTTCCCACAGCCTATTAAGAAAAAGTCAGAAAAATGAAATAAGGTTAGTCTGACGAACCTTATTTCTGTTTTTAGACATGCTCTTGACAAATCTATGCTGACTGCTGATAATTACTGCACAGTTTTCAATGTGCTTACAAGTCAGTCTCTGTGATTTACTCCAGATACCTAAAGTATTGGTAAGAAGACTGAGGGAAATCAGGGGCAACTATTTATGAAATTCCCAAGTACAAATAACATTGCCTACAACACAATTGCCCTTCCCTCCACACACTTTCTGCTGTAACCAAAGGCAATGGGATTTTGCTTTACCTTCACCAGTTCCCAGTGGTGCCCACTGATTCTGTTCAGCAGCCCCAGGAGGTGGGGGGCTGCTTTAAAAGCTGGGTGGAATTGCTAAGGTGGGTAGACTCCTGCTGGGCTCCTGTGCTTAGGGTAAGCGTTTCATGATTAACTGGGACCATGTGATCATCAGAGGAAGGGATGACTTAATTCTCTCTCTCTTAGGTTGCAGACAAAGACTTTCTTGTGCCACCACATCTTCCTAAAAGCAAATTGCATTCCTGCACCCACCTAGGGCCCTCCAGCCAGAATCGCTGTGATTCCTTCTTTCTATCTCTTTCTATCACTAGCAAAAGCATCTAAGACAAATGAGATAATGCCAACGGTTTCAGTCTGTCAAGATCTATTTGTCTTGATACCAGCAACCATATGTTCAGGGGTAGCATTACAAGTAAATCCTAATTGATTACAGTTACGAAGATCAAAGTCACCTCAGGATTTAGCAGCATTCTGGGTATAGTGCAGAGTACAGCCAGGAGCAGTGATAATAACAAAGCTTTTAGCTAAATCATAAAATACTATTTCTAACTCTTCTTCAGTTCTTGGCATAATGCCGCTTGGCCTGAGAGTGACTGACATGACGGGTGTGCGCTGTGTGTATCTATATAGGGTTTTTTTTATTAGTCAAGCAAATATTGTAATGAAGCAAATGTCCCTCATTGAAAAAGTCCCTGGAACAAGCGCAGGTGAAACACTGGTCCATTACAAACTAGTTGGCCAAAGAAGAAACTCCATCCTGACCTTAGTCTTACTTCACCTGAGGATTAAGTGCTAGGAGGGTTTCTGTGTCTTTAGAGCAGAACATTTTCCCCCCACCAAAGGCCTTAGTCTCTGCTCTTCTGACAGTTATCCCATCAACTTTTTTATTTATTTGTTTGTTTGTTTATTGGCTTCTAAAAAAAATTGAAGATCAAACAGGATCAATAAATAAATTGGGGTTTAAGATTGAGAAGAAAGTAAAATATCTGGGTATCTTCATGACAAATACAAATTGTATGTTATTTCAGAAGAATTTTGAAAATTACGCTTAGCTTGCCAAATGCCTGCCAATCACATTTAACATACCAATCAATTTTCTTTATTGTATCACCTTCCATTGAGATCCATTGGCCAAGGTGTATGTAGTGGTCTACATTATCTAGTTGTTCTCCAGGTATATTTTTTTTCTTTCTTTGGTGAATTTATTAAACATAACCTGGTTCTTTTTCAGGTTTATTTTTAAACCAGTTGGCTCTCCTGCTTTGTGCAACTCTTGTATGTGTAATTTTAGCTCTTCTGGATCCTGTGAGAAGAGAACAACATCATCTGTAAATCTGAAGTGATTAAAATAGGAGCCATTGATTTTTATTCCATCTTTTGCCCAGTCTAGTTGGTGAAATACTTCTTTAAGGCAGGCTGAGAAAAGGACAGGTGATATTGTATCATCTTGTCATACACCTCGTTCTCTGTTGCTTTCCACTTTAAATCATTAAGGCAAATTGTCATCATTTTTTTCATATGTTGATTGTAGTAAGTTTATATAAGCAGTGTCTATGCCTTGGCTGAGCAATGCCTTAATGTATTGCTGGCTGGAATACTGAACCAAATGCCTTTTCATAGTTGATGAAAGCCATGCATCGAGGCATGGTGTTCTCGTGCTTTTCAGTGCCTTGCTGAACAATCTGGATGTGATCTATTGTGCTGTAGCCACTTCTGAACCCTGCCTGCTCCTTTGGCTGTGCATCATTTAATGTTCTCAATATTATTTTACTATTATCTTGGTGAAAACCTTGCAGATGACTGAAAGAAGGCTTGTTGGGCAATAGTTCTTTAAATCATCTTGGGCCCCTTTCTTGCGTATAAGAATCACTTCAGCATTTTTCCATGAGTTGGGTATTTTTTCTTCTCTGAGGCATCTTAAGTATAGTTTTACTAGTATCTTGTGTAAACGATGATCATCAGCTTTCAGCATTTCAAACATAATACAGTCATTTCTTGAAGCTCTGCCATTTTTCATTAATTTTATGGCACGATAGTTCCTTCACTAGGCTATCTGGCATTTCCTCTTTTGTGGGTGTTGTTACTTTTGAGTGATATTGATCTTTGTATAGCTCTGAATAGAATTTCTCAATTATTTCTAACATGTTCTGTCTTGTTCTACACACCGAGCCATCATATTTAATGCAAAAACCTTCTTTCTTATATTTATAAGCCCTTATAAGCAGAAGAAAAATGGATGCGGTGGCTCAGTGGCTAAGATGCTGAGCTTGTCGATCAAAAGGTGGGCAGTTCAGCGGTTTGAATCCCTAATGCCGCATAATGGGGTGAGCTCCAGTTACTTGTCCCAGCTTCTGCCAACCTAGCAGTTCGAAAGCACGTAAAAAAATGCAAGTAGAAAACTAGGGACCCCCTTTGGTGGGAAGGTAACAGCATTCCGTGCGCTTTTGGCGTTTAGTCATGCTGGCTCTTGTTTAGACAGCGCTGGCTCTTCAGCTTTGAAACAGAGATGAGCACCGCCCCCTAGAGTTGGGAACAACTAGAACATATGTACGAGGGGAAACTTTACCTTTACCTTTTATAAGCAGAAGAATATTGACACTGATATCCCCTAAATTCTGCTGAAGATGTTACCTAGCCTGGTAATGAAACATCCAAAAACCAACTCACAAGCTCGGAGAACGAATGTCCACCCTTATAAAGATGTGTTAAGATAGTTTACAATTGCCATTGCTGAAGATAATTTCAATGACTATGTGGAACGTTTTCGTTTGGTGTGAACCTTTGTGTTGTTGCAGCTGCCAATATTACTAAATAAGGTGCTACAAGGGCTCCTTTATGTCAGTGGAACATATTGTTAATTGTTTTAAACAGCTAACAACACATACATTTTAATCTAAAAGTTAGATTCAACAGCTTACTGAAACATTCTTACAACCTAATTGTATTAATTTATTTTTGTTTACTATATCCAGATTAGTCACTTGAATTATTTAAAATCAAGTACAGTCTGATCCAGATTCCAGTAGACAGCATCTGACTCAGAAATTAGTGAACTGAAGCATTATGAAAACATAACTGAGTGATCTAGTCACAATTTGAAGGCTGTTCAGTGGTTTCATAAGGTGGTTGCTGTACTACAGAACAAAGCTGCACCCTGCTACATGCCCTCCAGTTTAATGAGATTAAAGACTTAGAACTAGATTTAAAGATTACTGTCAGCTAAAATGGATATTCAGTCTCTCTGATTTAATATTCACTTCTGAGACCAAGTAGGAAGAACCTACATTTTTCACAGTCTGTAAATCGTTTGGAATTCATTTGCACTTTTCTAACAGCATGAAAATAATACGAAGAAATTTATTGTTCGGAATGGCACTTATATTTGGTAGCATCCATACTGAGAGTGTCTCACACTCCACCCTGGTGCTGGACATGGCCAAGATTCTATTGGACAATTATTGTTTTCCAGAAAATCTGGTAGGAATGCAGGAAGCCATTGAACAAGCCATCAAGGGTGGGGAGACTTTGGATATCTCAGATCCTAAAATCTTGGCAACAGCTCTAACAGCTGGACTTCAAGGAACTTTGAACGATCCACGGCTGGTAGTATCGTATGAAGCTTTGGCTCCTGCAGTCCCTGAGCAAGAAGCAGATGCTTCTCTACCATTAGAAGCACTTTTAGAGGTTATCCAGCACACAATCAAATCTGAAGTGCTGGGTGATAATGTAGGCTACTTAAGAATAGACTACATCATCGGGGAGAACATGGTGCAGCAAGTTGGTTCTTTCCTGGTAGAAAAGATGTGGAAGCCCTTGATGGAGACATCAGCTCTGGTCTTAGACTTGCGTTACACCGCCGGAGGGAATATCTCGGGCCTTCCATTCATCATCTCCTACTTGTACAATGAGGACAAACTGCTGCACGTGGACACTATCTACAACCGGCCTTCTAATAGCACTATGGAAATATGGACCTTTCCAAAAGTGCTGGGCATGAGATACGGTAAGAACAAGGAAGTCGTTTTGCTGACCAGTAAACACACCTCTGGGGTGGCCGAAGATGTGGCTTATATCCTGCAGCAAATGCACAGGACCATCACAGTGGGTGAAAGGACAGCAGGCGGCTCCTTGGACCTCCGGAAATTGCAAATTGGGGCTTCCCAGTTCTACATGACTGTTCCTGTGTCGTGTTCTATGAGCCCCTTAAGTGGTGGTGGCCAGGGCTGGGAACTGAGTGGGGTGATGCCAAGTGTGGCCGTTCCAGCAGAGCAAGCCCTGGGTGATGCCCTGGCTATTCTGTCCTTTCGCAAAGCGATTCCTGACAGCATCAATCGCTTGATGCATGTCTTGCAGAACAATTACTCAATAACTGAACAGGTGCCAGCGTTACTTCAACAACTCTCTGTGTTTGATTATTCAGCCATCCTGTCAGAAACAGATCTGGCTTTCAAACTAAATACAGAATTGCAAAGCATCTCCAAAGACCCACGACTTTTCTTGTGGACTACCACAACCGGTGAGGCTACAGTTATGGCAGCTGAAGAGCCGATGGACATGAACACAGAACTGCTGGATGGCGAACAACTCAAACAAATTCTGGCTGCTGTGTTTCAAGTGTCGGTGCTTTCTGAAAATGTGGGTTACCTGCGTTTTGATCAGTTTCCCGATGCTGGAGTACTGATCAAGCTGGAGCCCTATATCATCAATCAAGTCTGGGAACCTTTGCAGGCAACAGATTATTTGATAATTGACCTGCGCTACAACCAGGGTGGACCTTTTTCAGATGCTGTACCAGTCCTATTATCTTACTTCCAAGATCCCTCTGCTGGTCCTGTGCATTTGTTTGCCACCTATAACAGACTCACAAACCAGACCCATGTTTACAACAGTAGAGTTGAACTGCTAGGTAAGCCCTATGGGACCCAGCGCAGCATCTATTTACTCACCAGCTACCTCACAGCTACAACGGCAGAGGAGTTTGCCTACCTGATGCAATCCCTCGGCCGGGCTACTCTGATTGGTGAAATTACTGCCGGCAGCCTGGCCCACTCACACCCCTTCTGCATACTCAGGGTAAAAAAAGAGGAAGGCTGCGGCCTCTTTATCAATGTGCCATTCATCATCTTAATTGACCGCCATGGTGAATATTGGCTGGATGGCGAAGTGGTGCCTGATGCCATCGTGCTGGCTGATGAGGCTTTGGAGAAAGCCCGAGAAGTGTTGGCATTCCACAGAGAGATGGGAGCGCTGATCGAGGAACTTGGGCTGTTGCTTGAAGCACATTACGCCATACCAGAGGTGGCCACGCGGGCGAGAAGCATGCTAAACTCGAAGCTGGCTCAAGGAGGCTATCGCACAGCAGTGGATTTTGAAATGCTTGCCTTGCAGTTGACCACTGACCTTCAAGAAATTTCTGGGGATCACCAGTTGCATACATCTTACAACCATGTCCAATCTTTCTTACCAGAACAACTTCCTAACAAGACCCTGACCCCAGAGGAGATCCGCTACATAATTGAGGATCTGTTCAAGGTAGACATTTTGCCCGGCAATGTAGGATATCTGCGCTTTGATCTGATGGCTGAAGCAGAGATGGTGAAGGCCATTGGACCCCAACTGTTGCACATTTGGGACAAGCTTGTGACCACAGATGCTATGATTGTTGACATGCGCTACAACACGGGCAGTTATTCCACTGCAGTGCCCATCTTTTGTTCCTATTTCTTTGACAGTGAGCCCCAGCAGCATCTTTACACGCTCTTTGACCGCAGCACAACTCAAAGCATGGAGGTGTGGACTTTACCACATCTCTCTGGCAAACGATATGGCTCGGCGAAGGATATCTATATCTTAATAAGTCACGTGAGTGGATCGGCAGCAGAAGCCTTCGCTCGCTCTCTAAAGGATCTCAATCGGGCCACAGTCATTGGGGAACCCACTCTGGGGGGCTCACTGTCCTCAAATGTTTACCATTTGGGCACCAGCCCCTTGTACGCTTCTATCCCTAGCAAGGTGGTGCTGAGTCCCATCACGGGCAAAGTGTGGAGCCTCTCTGGCGTACAGCCACATGTCACCAATCAGGCTTCAGAAGCCATGACTTCTGCCCTGAACATCATTGCTTTGCGCTCCAACCTCCCCAGCATTTTGCAGACAGTGGCCAAACTGGTGGCTGACAATTATGCTTTTGCTGATGTTGGGGCTCTGGTGGCAGACAAACTTTCTGAGGATGCCAAAAGAGAGACATACCAGAAGATCAATTGTGAAATGAAGCTTGCTGAAAAAATTGCAGCTGACCTAAAAGCTCTTTCTGGAGATAAACACTTGAAAATAACCCATGTTCCCGAGCACCTGCGCAACCATATTCCAGGGATCATGCCCATGCAAGTAAGTGCCAGTTGGCTTGTTTCATTAGCCACTGACATAAAACCTGTGTGAATAGAGAATTCATATTTACTGCGATGGGATAAATCCCTTTGGATTTGCCTCAAGAACTGGATTCATTCAAGTA
This sequence comes from Grayia smithii, assembly GCA_032468115.1. NCBI lineage: Eukaryota > Metazoa > Chordata > Lepidosauria > Squamata > Grayiidae > Grayia > Grayia smithii. The sequence continues at coordinate 25,432 of JANHFM010004345.1, forward strand.
GCACTCTCCTAAGTTTACACTGTAACAGCTCAGTTAATATTAGTTTACTGTGTTTGGTTACCCTAGGTAGTTTTGTCTTTTGTCTTTATGTCTTTAACTTTTTTAGCAAAATGAAAACTAGGACAGGCATTTAGAAGCTAAGTTTATTAGTAAGTATCATAGTGATTTGCAGATTTTACTATCATAATTGTATTTATAATTATGTAGCTCCATAAATTTTAGTCTCGCTTTTACTCTAATTATAGTATTGGCAATAATGCAGCCTTTTTAAATTTTTCTCATACTTACAGTATTCACTTATAATTTTGAGTGTATGGATGTAATATTTTATATACTGATAATAGGTAACCATACTCTGTAGTTTTGTCCTAGGACTCTCATTGTGTTATTAATATTTTATCTCACATTTTAATCTTATTTTTCAACTTGAAACTTTCCTTGTATTATGCTGGTGCTTAACTGAGCTATAAATTGAAATTACATGCACCCAGCTTAACAGGTTGGTATAGTACTACATTCTGATTTTGTTTTTAATCAAGCAGTATGTTTATTATAAATAAGATATTTTAAAAATTATAAAATAATATTAATAGACTTATCCCAGAAGGCCCAGTATGACTTGTTCCTGATAATAATTTCATTAAAATACAAATTAGAAAGGACATTAAATAGATAGTATTTAGTTCGAGTGATTTTCATTGACATTTATTTATTTTTGTCTTAGTGCTATGAGGTTGACTGAGGAACGTTGACTAATTTGAGTAAGGGTTTCAGTCCTGATCACCCCAACTCTCTAGCTGCAAGAGATATGTTATTTTAACGCAAGTTGGATTCTCATGTTTCTCGTGTTATTCTTGAAAATTAATTACTTATTTTTAAAAAATATTTCAGATTCTTTCCTCAGAAATGTTAGAAGACCGCATTAAGTTTTCGTTCCAAACCAAAGTGTTTGAGAATAATGTTGGTTACCTCAGATTTGATACTTTTGGGGAGAGTGAGCTTTGGCCTCAATTCTCTGAGCTGATGGTGGAACACATCTGGAAGAAGGTTGTCCACACTAACGCACTAATCATCGACATGAGGTAAATAATCGGTCCTAAGTAGAATAAGCAACGAAGATAAAACTTTCAAAATATATGCTTTGCTGTAAAGGTAATTGTCAAATTTAATTCCTGGGCCCAACATAATTGCAGTGTATCTTGAGAGACCATCATTGACCAGATTATGAGCTATGTGTTCCTTGCAGGAGGAAATGTATTTATCTACCCTTCAAGACAAATGCAAGGATGGAGGTTGGGTACCGGGATGGAGGGCATAATAACAATAAACCCAAAGTTTGACCTCCAGGATCCATCCCAAAATATGTGTGATCGAGGTACAGAAACTCCAGTCTCCTGAATTTGAAATGGCAAGGTGCAGCAATGTTTTCCTCAATGCAATTGTAGCCCTTCACAAAGCACAAACCCAGCACAATCAGGATATATGATGTTATACAGCAGGTTTCTAGAAAGCCTTTTTATCAATACAAAACATAGATTGAATGAAGCCTCTTTTCTGGGTGCATGAAAAGCGCTACAGCCTGAGCATGTCTTGTTCAGCAACTTTTACCAGACTGCGGAAGGTCTTGCTATTTTCTCATAAGGATGTTGCAGCAGTTCAGAACTAGTAGGGGCCCTTTGGGCTCCCACGACATCAGCTGAAATCTGATAATTTATTTCTCCCAAAGCAATATTGCAATAATAAAACTTATTACTTTTTATTAAGTGCTGTAGTTTTATAGAGCTTCTAGGTAGACCACAAAGTCTTGTTTTGTCCTGCATTCCAAGATTTCAAATCTTTCTAGGTTAATTGTGACGATGACTTTTTAACATACATAAGCAGACAATTTTTTTAAAAAAATCAGACAAGACATACGAACAGGTACTGGGAAATGTGAAACAAACAGCTAATTTCTCTTTTAACTGGAGTTGGGTTATGAGATCCGGGCTAGAAAAATTCATATGACTGTTATATAGAATCAAAGAGTTAGAATTTTCTGTCTGGGAGGTGTGTGTGTGTTACGGCTGCCACTTTGGGCACTCAAGATGTTTTTGTTCTGAGCATTTCAAGATTTAATTGTGGATCATTTTCAAACTGCTTTGGGGGGGACCAGAGGCAAGACGTTGTGGTAATGTAAGGGTGCCTAATGTCAGGTTTACTTGTCAGTGCCTACTTCTCAAAACCTCTTCCATGCCTCACCAGGTACAACACCGGAGGGCCCATCTCCTCAGTAGCAACTCTGTGCTCTTACTTCTTTGGTGAAGGACATCCAGTTCTACTGGATAAAATCTACTACAGACCAAATAATACTACCAGTGACCTTTGGACTCCTTCCCAACTTTTAGGTAACAACAACTGAAGTTGTGAATGTCAGTATTTCTCTTTACTTACTGCACATTGTGGCTAAAGATAGCACATTAATGTATCAAATATTAACCTATGGCAAACATGGGTCATGGACTGGAATAACCCCAGAGCAAAATAAGCACAGAGAGCCAAAGCCAGGTTAGTCATTCCTAAGCACCAGGTCCCTAGAAGCAAGGCTCACCATGCAGGACAGTACCTACACTGCAGACTATGGAGAGAGGCCTCAGAGGCAGTCCAGCACACAGGGGTGTCAGATGCATTGCAGACAAGTGAATCATGGACTCGTTAAGCGAATCTAGCTTCACCTATTGACTTTGCTGGTCAGAAGACAGCTGGAAAGGTAGCAAGTGGTGATCACACAATCCCAGGATGCTACTGCCATCATAAATGCATGCCGGTTACCAAGTGCTCAAATGTTCATTACATAGTCATGGGGATGCTGTGACAGTCGTATGGGAGAAGGACAGTTGTCACTTTTTTCAGTGACATTGTAACTTTGAACGGTCACTAAATGAATGGTGGTAAGTTGAGGACTACCTGTATAGTATATATTAACTAGCTGGGGAATTCTAGAAGTCCGCATGTCTTAAACTTGCTAAGGTTGAGGACCGCTGCCCCGTATGGTGTATGCATAACATTAATTACAGTATTTATTCTCATTCTATGAATTCACAGACGGACAATAATTTAAATATGGGTTCCGATCAAATTTACTGTCCAGTGAGACTGCGGGTGACTTTTTGCATCTTCTCCTTCTCTTCAAGGTCAAAGATATGGCTCTGGGAAGAGCGTGGTCATTCTCACCAGCTCTGCGACTGCTGGGACTGCTGAACAATTTGTGTCCGTCATGAAGAGGCTGGGCAGAGCCTTGATCATCGGACAAAGGACCAGTGGGGGTTGCCTCCCCCCTCAGACATTTCAAGTGGATGGGACCGGCCTCTATGTGACCATCCCAACTTCTAGATCCACCATTTCTTCTGAGGATTCTTGGGAGGGCGTCGGAGTGGATCCTCACGTGGCGGTTCCCATTGAGAAATCCCTTATCCAAGCCAAAGAGATCCTTGTCTCCCACCTCCATAGTCTGAGTTAGATTAGCGAGTCAAACCAGGAGTTTGCATGAAGGCAAAAGGGCATCTGGTTCCCTCCCCTCCCCTTGAGACTAAAATTTTGGCCTTGCACCTTCATGCCAGACAACACATCATTCCAAGTCTTCTATAATAGGTAAAATATAGAAGGAGAAAGAGGAAAGCAAGAAGTGTTAACCGATCCTCCTAATTTCAGGCTGTGTTTCAGAATATAACTTGAAACCCCCAAATCCCTAGAATATATATTTTTTAAGTTTGAAAGAGAAGATACAAACTAACAAAAACGAATATAAAATAAAGAGAGAAAAAAGAAAGAAGACAAACTGCAGGAAAAAAGGAATAGAAAGAGGCAGCTTCTGATTCCCTTTGCAGCAAATACAAATACGGTTACACAGTTATCTCTAGTTGTAGAAAGAGAAGCTAACTTTTTTCTATTATCTATTTTTTTCTAATCATCAAAACCACAAATCATAAGTGCATTTTTCTGTGTCATGCAAAACCTCCATCAGGGGTGTCCAATCAGCCATAAATGCAGATGTGGTCTTTTCTCTGATCAAGGAAGTCAATTTAGCCATCTCTGAAAGTCCAGTCACCTTCACCAACCATTTCTTCCTTAATGGGTAGTGCTGAAACTGTCCACTTTTGAGCATATCATAATCTCGCTGCAGTTGTCATTCTGTGTCTTCTTTTCTAGCTGTGTATCCATTAGTTCCAAAATAAAAGCTTCTGGGTTCAACTGTACTTCAGCCTTTAAAATCTTCTGAATTAGCCTATGTGTTTGTGTCCATTTTCCCATTGATCCATTTGTACATTGTAACCAACATTTTTAGCCCATTTTATTATACATTTGTTCTTTTGTCTCAAATTTCAACAAAAGTTTACACATTTAAGCAACATGTTTATTATTTGTATATAACTGTCAGCAGAAACTCTGCTTTCTAGCCTGATGCTTAACCACTAACCAAATTGGCTAGTGCAATATATATTTATATATGGCACAATATATATTTATATATAAAGCAATATAAACGATGCAATATACCCATTTTTGTAGCAAATAAAATTGTTGATGTCACTTCAAGAGGCTTTGGACAACATGGAGTAATTCTTAGCTTGTCATGCCTCAGAACAAATGTCAGTTACATTTTGGAAGTATAAATAAAGCAGAAAAAGTAAGATAAAATGCAAATAAAAGCACTTTGCATTAGCATTTGGCCACTTTTACCAATAGCTGTACAACTTCATTTCAGACTTCTGATGGAAAAAATGTCTTTACGATCTTGATTGTAGAAAAATATATGGACCAAAAGCATTATGTCCATGTTTATATTAAGAATATTGATACCCAAACTGGTTCTTAAATATAACTTGAGGAGGTATAATTGCTCCCTGAAATTGGTACTTGGAGGCAAGCTATCACCAATTCAGAGGTAACCTTGAATTTTTATGCTATAGGTGCTATCCATAATCCACAATACGATGAGGCTGAAAAATTAGATACCTGTTGGGAGTGGTTTAATTTGGACTCCTGCACTGGATTTGATGCCCTAAATGCTTCCTGCTTCCCTTATTCTAATCACCGCACCTTCATTCGAAAGCTTGCAGACAATTTGTGGGTGTGAACTGGGAAGTTGGCACTTCTATCCTAACCTATTCAGTCCTTGTTGAGATACACACACACACATACACACTCCTGTCACTGCCTGGTGCAGCATTGTGGCGCACAACTAAAGAAGGCCGTTTTATCACATCGGAAAAATGACATTTGTTTTGATGGTCACCAGGAATCAAGTTTAACTTAAAATAAATTTTATCCTTTACTTCAATCCTAGGCTAGGGAAGAATTTCATTCCACAATGGCTCTGACATGGAAAAAGTTGCTGCTTCAAATTACTAACGAAAAAAATTGTTATCGATATTTTTATAGTTTAGAGTGAAAAAAATGGATCTGCAGAAAGGAAAACTTCTCTCTTTACGTGTCACTGTTTATTTCCTCATAAGTGTATTTGCAGAGTTTCATTTGACCTATCCGGAGCTCATGTAATTACATTTCTTCTGAACGCTTCTACAAAAGGCCACCTTTCGAAGGTTCTGGTTAAATGCAGTAAAACCACAATGGAATTCAATCAATGTCTGTACACAAACATATCCAACGAGTAGACATCCATTACATCTGCAGGCTAGCTGTGGGAAGTCATGTGCCGAGATAAATGATGTCTTTCTCGAAAATATTCCTGACAAACAGGACAGGCCAGCTTTTCCTCCCGTCTCCTTTTCCTTTGGGATTCTGTCGAGACCTCGACCTTTTTGTGATGGGAACGCATGTGCAGCACAAGGTCTGATGTCATGTGGAAGGAGAGGCTGCACTTTGCACACCAGTTCTGGGCTGCCACACTGAGAGGGGCGAAAGTAGGAGGCAGCAGAGCCCAAGAGGCAGAGGAGGAGAGGCTGCAGCTGGAAGCAGGGGTGGCCTGCATCTGCTCATCTGCTTCCTTTGGCCACGGGACCGAAGAGAAAACAAATGGATTGCTCTGGATGAGGTTGGTCGATAGCAGCTGGAAACCGTCTGAATCGCTTACCAGGAACCCGGAAGCGAGGCGGCCACTGTACGGCATGAGGTCAGTGGCAGCAATGCATTCTGACGATTTCCTTGGGCTTCCTTCCTTGATACCCTTCATAGGTTGAAAAGCAGCCAGAGCCCCTCTGTCTTCCCAACACTTGGCTGGTTTGCTGAAAGCACTTTTGGGTTCCCCAGCAATGCTGTTCGGCCACACAAAGGAGAATGCACTACCAGGGGAAGACTGGACTGCAGCTTTGTCCAAACCAGCCTTCCTATTGCCTTGTTCTGCCTCTTTGACTTTCTCTACAGACCTCCTCACTTCAGTGAATGCACTCTCCTTCTGTCGCAGCACATCCTTAACTAATAAGTGTTTCCTGGTACCGAATGTCCAGCAGGGTTCCCTTAAAGTGTGCTCCGCAGTTCTTCCATCCTTGAGCTCGCTGTAGGCTGCTTTCTCCTGTAGACAATTTGCCTTCTCAAATAGCGCAGGTTTTCTTTTCTGACAGCTCTCTGTTTCATGGCTGTTCATTCTCCTCCCCTCAAAGGAAGCGACCATTTTAAACTCCAAGTCCCTAGACAGATGGTGGAAGTTTGTGGATTGTTCCATAAATCTGCTTTTCACCATCTTTGGGAGAAGACGTTTTGTTTAGAGCCGGACCCTATTCTTCAGAAAGCAGAAGAAAACAAGGCAGCACCGGGGAGGCTTTCTTGAAGCCTGGACAATCGAGTTCTAGAACGAGAGAAATCAAATAATTATTGGAACAGATTCTTAGTTGGAAGAAGTTTAGTAGTCAAACCAAGAAAGACCTTTGATGACTTAGATTAACCCTCAGTTTTGCAAAACCATTAAAACCGTCTCTCCAGAGGCCTTGAGCAGCACTGAATCTCATACTCCTCGCAACAGGAGGCAATGTTTATTTTTATTAAACAAATGAATACAGCTGCCCAACACAGACATAGGTGACTGCGGATAGTTTACATTTAAAAAATCTAGTGCATAATAGAAAGCCCATAAAAAAGGTGGTTGCATGAAGCCTCCCCCCACCCCCACTCCCCCCACAGTCCCCTGCACTTCCGAACACATTTTTAGAATCAAACTGCACTAGTGTTATGTTTCCTGCACCCTCTGACCCATTCTTGGGGGGCGGGGTGGGGGTGGGGAAGAAAGGAATAGAGGGGAAGATAATGAAGTTTGACCACGGATATTAGCAGAAAAGGAGAAACAGAAAACTCAACCTTCCAGATAGAAGTTCTCCTTGGAAGAATTTAGAGCAGCAGGCAATCTGCTGTCATGATGAATACAAACACATTTTCAGGAAAAAATAAAATAATTTCACAACAAGGGCTAATACAAAAATCACACAATACAATCCCCATTGGACATTTTCTCACCTATGCTGCTTCTTGTCTACACTGCTGAAATATTTCTAGTAAATCCTGTCATAATCCTCAATTCCTTTCTGGCAGCAATATATATATATATACCAGTATTTATTTCTATGCATTCACATTCCCTTTCCTCTATAAATGAATTTCCCAAAGAGAAGTACACATTCTAAAGAGACGTTTAAAAGAACAGCAAACTTTCTTGTATATGTTCAGTTGAAAATAATTTCAGAAATAGTTTTAACAGTAATTGATAGTGTAACCCTATCTACATTTTCTCCAGTAAAATCACATTATTGGCTGTCAGACTAACCTTAAATGGTTTTTCCAATATCCTATCATAATTTAGCACATTTTGCCCAACAATAAAAATTGTACTCTGCTTATGCTTTCTTTTTCAATAATTACTCCCATTATGTCCATCGTAGCTTAATCGTTGCATATTATTAGATAGAAGCCTAACCGACTTCGACGCGAGGCGAATACTGTAGTGAGCACCCATGTTTTTAAAAACTGCAAGCAGTTAAGAAAGAAAGAGTGTCCAAAAGCACAGAACGGCTTCTGCTGGACTGTTTTCTACTAATTCTAATTTTCATAGACGGCTGACGTTCAGATTCAAGAGCAGACTGTCAGCAACTCGGGTTAGTCTTATTATGATTTTATCCCGACTTTTTTATACAGTATATACCCAAGGCGGCAAACATAGTTAACACTCCGGCTCCTTATTTTCTCCACACAACAACCCTGCGAGGCGGCTTGAGGCGAGAGGATGACCGGCCGACACTAACCCGCGAAGGAGGGCTGCGGGACCGCGGAGTCCGGGAGGCGCTCGGCTTCCCCGCCTCCCCCGTTCCCCGTCCAACCCTCCCCGGGCGAGCGGTTCCCCTCGTGCCGCCCCGGCCCTCCTGCGCAGCCCCCGCCCCGCAGTCCTCGCGTCCCACCTCCTCCTGGTCCGGGCTCCCCGACAGCATCTCCGCAGGTCCCGGCTTCCAGGCATGTCACAGCCAGGAAAGCGGAGGGCGCGACCCGTCCCCTGGCAAGTACCACTTTGCCCGCGCCCTACCTGCGCACGAGAGGCCGCTACGTCCCGCGCAGGTGGACCCACCGAGTGCGCCGCCCAGGAGCGCCCGCCACGCGCGTGGGAGTGGACAGCCGGGCGGCGGGGGCGGCGGGTAGGACTCAGCCTGGACTAAACTAGGCAGGGAACCGCGAGCTTCGCGGGGTGTGTGTGAGAGAGAGACGAGGGAGGGAGCGCGGAGCTCCAGTGCCAGCCCTGCCGATGGCAGAAGCGGGAGGGGGGCGGGAGGGGGGCAGAAGCGGGACCAGGCACCCCTCGTCGAGAAGCCCCGCGCGGGCCGGCGTCAGAGGGCGGGCAGGAAAGTTTTGCGGTGGAGCGGCTGTCCTCGGGCGTGGGAATCCAGGTGGAGGAGCGGGCCGAAGCCCTCGGGGCCCCGAGAATCGCCCTGCGGAGCCTAAGCCGCCGCCGCTGTGGGGCTCCCCGCTGCCTTGCCCCTTCCGTTCGCCAGAGCTCTGGGGGCTCCGGAGGGGACGGCCGTGGTCATTCCCGGTGCAGGGCTTTCTAAAGTCTCCGCAGCAGATGTCCCATCCGAAGTACCGGAGTCTTCGGGAGCAGCGGTGCTTGCCGGAGGTGGCGCCGCTTCGAAATCTGCTCAAGGGAGCCTTTAGCCTGGGGTGGGGTGGGGTGGGGGCCTTTGAGGGAGTGTCAGAATTGTAGCCTTTTCTACCTGTCGGTCGTTCCCCCCCACCCCTCGGCTGCCCAAACCAGCCTTTCTCGAGCTCTCGGGAGAGGTCTGGCGGGGGAATTCCGGAAGTTGGAGTTCCCCGTCATAAAGTTGCCGAGATTGAGGAAGGTTGGCCCGGGCAGAGGGATGAGAGCTCCACTCCTGAGCGCTGCCTTGTCCTCTCCTCCCTCTCCCCACGGTGTGGACGAGTCCTGGCCACGACTTTGGTGCCTGGCGTCCTTATGCTTTTGTCTCAACCGCAGACAGCTGCAGGGGTTGGTCGAGCTCCATTTTAGCCGCCTGTGTTGCTGTCCGAACATACCGCGGTCCTGAGGGTGAACGACGATAGACCTGCTCAGCTCTTTTGGCCCCTTTCGGAGAGCAACTGCTTGGCTTCTCACTTTTCAAAGTTTCCCAACCTTCTTGGGTTGTTTTCCCCTTGACTCTCATCCGTGGAATCCTTCCCAAGATCTCTCTTAAGTTAATTGAAATTAGCTCTTTTAAAGTCCAAGACTCTAGTGCAGTGGTTCTCAACCTGTGGGTTGGGACCCCTTTGGGGGTCGAACGACCCTTTCACAGGGGTCACCTAAGACCATCGGAAAACACATATTTCCGATGGTCTTAGGAACCGAGACACCGCTCCTCTATCCGTCTCCAGGCGAGTCTAATAGGTCCTATTTCCAAGTAGGTGCCGTAGACTCTGATTTTCATTAGATGTGGGCCATTGCGCTTGTGAGAAAGAGTTAGGGTTAGGGTCGAGGAAACACCTGCCTTTCAGGTGTTTACATTACAACTCATAATAGTAGCAAAATTAGAGATATGAAGCAATGAAAATAATTTTATGGTTGGGAGTCACCACAACATGAGGAACTGTATTAAAGGATCGCGGCGTTAGGAAGGTTGAGAACCACTGCTCTAGTGTGACTTGTTCTATTGCTTGTGCTTGCATAATGTTGAATTCCAATATTGCACGATCACCCTCCCCCCTTCCAGGTTCCTGTAGCTTCAACACCTTTTATCATTTCATCTCTGTTAGTGAGAATTAAGTCCAATATGGCTTCTCTACTTTTTGGGATATAAAGTTCTCTGCTAGGTTTGTCAGGAACCTGCTTGACTTTCCACTTGGTGCAGAGTTTACTTCCCAGTTGATGTCAGGGTAGTTGAAGCCCCTCATTATTATTGTTGTGGGCTTCCTACATATCTTAGTTAACCGACTAGCAAAAATTCATCTATTTCCTCTCTTTGGTTAGGTGGCCTATATAGTATACACCTATGGCAATGTCATTCCGCCCCACCCTAGTTTATCTTGACCCAGACGCATTTGTTTTCATCATTGTTGTGCTCCATTTCTGTAGAGACGTAGTTATTTCTTATATATAATGCAACTCCACCTCCTCTTTTATCTGTTAAATCATTTAAATCCCTCTAGCTGTATATTCCATTTGTGGGTTTCATCCCATCCTCAAGACCTCTACCCATGCCTACTGCTGTCCAACTGCTTGCAAATGCTCCTCTCTTGCTCAGAGACTGTGGCAAGCCCGAAAGGCAGTTGGGTTTCCTCTCTCAGCCCGTTACAGAGTATTTGCGGCTTCTGCTGGCAAAGGGTTTAATTGGCCTCCCCCTTGCTATTGTTGTTGCTTTGATGTGGGCATGCCGTTTGGTCCATTCCAAGGGCTGCTTGCTTGCTGCCCAATTAGCACCAGTTGAAGATGGCTCGTTACTGCTTCCTTTTGCTTCAACTCCTGTCAAGCCAAATCATCAGTCAGAGATGTGGAGGACGGGCACACTGTGTAAGGGGACGACGACAAAAATGCTTGCAATCTCAGTGGTGACCAAAAGAGCCCTTTAAAGCACCTACTTTTCTTAGCCCAAGTAGTCCTGCCCCACTGTACATTAAGAAGAATTGATTATTGTGACACTGGGAGGGAAATTTAAACCAGGGAATTCATCAGTTCTTCTTATATCTTGTCCTGGGTTCAAGTTGCAAGGGCAGCACATTCAACAGCCTCATTCCTGGGACAAGAAGGTCAAGCAAGCTTTTCTGTTAGCTCAAGGCCCAGTGGATGGTATTAAGAGCATTTGGCTGTGCCCATCACTCCACTTAGTTCTCCTCTGAGCATTCTCCCTATCTGGTTGTGAGAATGCAATATAGACATTTTTTGGAAACAATCAAGAAGCAGCAGAAAAGGAGAAGTAGTTTGGGGCTTCAGATTGATGTTGCGGTGAGATCGGACACAAAGGGTGGGTCTCCGTGCTTCCATGCCAAGTTGTCCCTGCTGGTGGGCTCCAAAAGGAGCCAAAGCCGCCTTGTAGGGGCAGTGAAGCAAAGAGGGGTGCCCTGTGAGATCGTGAAGAGTCCCAACTCTCCTGTCTGACCCAGGGTTCTTTTTCCCTCTCAGCCATGGCGAGGAGAAGAGGCACCTGAAAGATGGCTGCCGTGCAGCTGGGACAACCGAGGAACAACTAAGACTGATGCTGGAGTAAAGTAGGTGAACAGTGACTGGAACTGGGGGAGGGGATTCTTTCTTACTTAAACCCTAACCCCAAGGAATAATTTAGAACTACTTGCTCAGAATTATTTGTCAAAGTGGCGATTAAGCATTCTGAGAAAAATACCATACCCGAAGGAAAAGATTTAAAGAGAGAAAAACAATAAGTCTTTAAAAATACAGAAAATTGGACTCTTAAACTGGGAAGACGTGGTAATGGGAAGGCACTTTAAAACGTTGGAATTATCTACTTAAAAATCCTGCTTCTATAATTGAATTACAATTAAAATTACGATCAAAATAACTAAAATTAAACTGACTAGTGGCAACTCTGAAATTTAAATTGAGAGCACTACCTGCTGATGAAAAGAAAATATACAAGTTTGGGAATACTTACCCGTATTTTTTGGGGTATAAGACGCAGCAGAGTATATGACGCACCTAGATTTTAGAGGTTGAAAACAAGGAAAAAAGTATTTTGAACCAAATGGTGTAGTAAAATATTATTTAA